>JABUQX010028697.1:0-33338 GCA_015478945.1 Trachelipus rathkii | reverse complement strand
GAGATTATTTTACCATTAATATCAATAAAAGTTGTTTAGTATTTAGAAGGGATATAATTTTATTCTCTAATATACTCATGAGAACAGAGATTTGACAACTTGCATAAGGTTTTTATTTTTCATAGTGCTATCTACACTACAGACACGGGGATTAAAGATATTTAAAAAACAAGAATACGGGATTATAGGACAAAAATATAGATTTATCAACCGGATCGCTAATGTATATATTACCATATATATATAATATTACTATTACAATACACTATATTATATATATATTATATTATGATAATTAATAATACTATAATATATATATATACTATATATTATATATATATTATATATATATATTATAATATATATAGTATATATATATAATCAATATATATATATATATATATATATATATATAAATAATATATATATATATATATAATATAGAAACTTACCAAGCACCCTCTCATATATAGATTATCAATCGAGAATGCTGAACAGTAGGAGTCCAATTGCATTGGAAGCTTAAAAGGATAATAACTAATATACTTAGTGTATAGTGGATCAGGGTGTAGTCTGTAGAATTATAGTAGTGTATAGTAAAGTGCATAGCGTTTTTTTAAAAATTAGAATTATTTTTTAACTTACTATAAAATTGAAACTAATTCTTCAAAATCACCGTTGTCGTTTGATAAGAGTCGGGTCGTACTAACGGACCGATCAATGTTTCGGTCGGAAAATAATAATGAAAACAAAATGAGGGTATAGTGTACTATACCGTCCCTTACTCTTATACCCCGATTGCAGATATCGTGAGTAGACACGTCAGTGTGAATAAGCTCCTTTAAATATAGTAAGTAAGTAATAGATATTCTGTGCACATAGATGACTATTACTTCATCATATGTATCGCTCGATATACCAATTTATAGAATTCATTTATTTAATCTTAGTCTTATATCAGTAGTTTTTCGAAGATTACTATCTTATAATAATAATAAATACTAAAGTAACTAATGATCTAAGTACTAGGTTTTCCATATATATATTACCTCTATAGGCAATATTTATCATTAACGCATAGACATTTCCAATATTTAATAATATTAGTTTCTCTATAGAATATCCTTGATCACAGTAAAATTATTCGTCTAAAGCGATACTCTGTCTACGGTATGCTAATGTTGTAGAGTTACTGAGTGCTATATATTAATATATATATATATTAATTGCTATGTTTGCCTGATGTGAAGTTAGGAGATTAGTGGTAACGTTAGTTGGCACAATCAGCTAGTTCATAATAGTTCGATCGCGGTTGGTGTGTGCACTGATGTTGGCTCTTTATTTGAGTTGTAGTGCGGACAAATAAAATTATAGTAATCTCTAGTGTGGTGCTCTGTCAGTGCTAGTAGGTACTATATATTATACGACCTCTACTATATGGGTAAAATTAGCAGTGTTTCTGGATACCACCCTATATCTAATATATATGTGATGAATGATATAGTAGTTATATTTCAGAGATATTATGATACACTTATTAAATGGAGGGAAGGACCTATACATCCCTACCTATCACCTATTAACAATATTATATTAATATTATATATATATATATATTATATATATAATATATATTATTATATTAATACTATATGTGTTGGTTGTGTTAGTTGTGATGTAGTAGCGGTGTGTGATAGGGTTGTGTTATGTCTATTTGTTTTATACTGATCAATAATATCAAAATATATAAATATCTATATATGTATATATATATAGGTAATTATACTACCTATTTTGTGGTCTTCATATGACCTATGGGAGAATACCATGAAAAGTTTTTGAAGTTTTTGTTCAAGAACATCAAGAACATCAAGATGTTTTTGAAGACATTTTCTATTTTCACATCTAAATTCTAAAAAATAAAATAATAATAAATTATGCAATAGTGAAAAAAGTATGTACGCCTAAAGAACATAAATTCTATTAAATCAAATATAGGAACTATCATGTAGGTACCAGGCCTACCTATATTTTGTATATATATATATATATATATTTAATATATTATATATATATTATATATATATTAATTATATATAATATATATCTATATATATCTATATATATTATATATAAGTTTATATATATATATATGGCTCTTTCCTTATCTTAGCTATTCCAATTAAGCTCGTGAATCATTTTTTTTTATAACCTATACTGATTATCTCAGAGGTATACAAATGTACGGCAAGGTAAAGAAATTATAGGCTTCTCGTGGACTGTGTAGAGTCGCACACGCACCGCATCACATGTTGGCGTATGAGGAAAAATTATAATATTTTAAACCCAGATTGCATCTTTAACGTGAAAAATACAATTAGACCTAATCCAAACATAAATCTTATAGCTATTAAGCTCATGGTTATGTTGAGTTTACGCAATGATAATAGTATGTGATTCGAAGAAATGTATATCACAATATGACTAACTTAAGAGCTCCCGTCAGTATAGCTAGACATATACTACTACTAGTGTAACAGTTACCTGTACCTATATATCTCTCTCGATTTCTTATATTGTAGATTGTTAAATATTAGCAATTCTTAATCGCTAATTAGATAAGATGAGTCATTAGGCATTATATATGTTTCAGACACGTAAAAATGGATCGCAGGTCAAATATCGCTATAGCAAAATTTAGTTAGTACGACACAATAATGATGTCAGACAATTATGTACAATATTTTTAAAATAAATAATATGTCGACCATATTGTAGCAATAAATTTTTTTTTAATATAATGGATTAATCGACGTGCGTGATTAACCTATCGAATATATCAGCCCCGTCATATATGACTAATGATTCTTTAAAATCTTTTTTTTTATATACTCGCTAAGCAATGTGAAAAAGGCAACGAGGTTTAGTACTGGATGCTGAGCGTCGCAATGCTGGTCAGACGGCCTGACCACGAGATGGCAGAAGTCGAGGAGACTCTCGTATGCTCTCCAGGGAACATTACTCGACGGAATATGGAGCTAACATTCCCCGCTGAAAACAGGGAATAGGGTCTACCTTTGGTTAGGACTCCTCGCTCTTTATAATTGTTATGGTATCGTGAGAAGTGTCTGACAGAAAAATAAAAAGAGAGTTCAATAAAAATTATTGGTTAATTACATTATACCGCGTACTCTCCACTAGATTAGACAGCGGCTGGTTAGAGACTTGTGAATATGGTCCCCTTCTCCCCTCGTTACTGTTTCACAGCATCAAGAGGCTACTTGTATGTTCACCTGCTCACTCCTATTTTGGCCGTATTTATTTTATTTTTTTTTTTACTATAAGAATTACACCAAGTGAGTATATACTCACCGACCTCACTGAGTTGAGCATAGGAGTCGGCTGGTTCTTAGGCCTTCCGGGGATACTACTGGGGTAAGTACATTTTTCTCCAATACTTCACGGGTGAGGTCTTCCGGAACCCCCGTCTTATAGGTGAATTAGTGGGTGTCCGCGGTGAGGGTTTTATCCTCGTACTCCATATCTCCCCATACGGGGTACTGGAACTACATCACTCACCTACCTATAGTTCCCCTGATCTAGTCTCGAGCCCTATACATATCTATTGTGCGTTGAAGCCAAAAATTCTTATATATCTTGTTCCGTCGTATTGACATCTCCTATAACTGATAAGATATATTATATCTCGATATAGATATGGAATAATCCAAGAATCGTTATGCCCTTTTCGCTGTCATGATGCTATTGCTGATTTATGGAGTTAATGTTTTGTATTGATATGTTTACTATCTTTTTTTGTTTTAGTTATATCTTTTTTTTTTGTTTTGTTCGTTTTTTAACATGTTTTCTGGATCAGCGTTTTGACACGTTGGCTCGAAGCATACATTCCATAGTGATAATTTGCGTGTTCTGACCACTGTATGTCATTCGAGTATATAATTATAGTATAGCGATCACGCTCGATAAAGGAAATTGCCTATAGACGTCTAGGGCCATATAGAATAGACATAGCTATATTAAGTGATAGGTAATATTAAATTACTGTCCAATAATATCTACTTGATCAACTATTTTATTTGGTTGGGGGGATGGTTATATACCAGTAGGTAAATAGCATCGAGGTATATTGTCCTATATTAATTACGTATCAACATGCTGGTGGTTCCATATATCTCATGGCAGAAGAAGTGAGCTAGTAATTTCTTTTATACACTTCCAATATATATGTTCTTTATATATATATATATCTATATATCTTATAATTATATATATATAATATATATATATATATATTAATATATATATATATATATATATAATATATATATATGGGTTCAGAGCTAAGAGCGTTTTAAAATGACCCAACGATTAAACTTAAAAACTATATATATGGTGCATACGAAAATAAATTTTACATTTTATTAATCAGAGTAACTTTTTTCACTATTCATTACATTAAATAAAAAATTAAAAAAAATAACGCTTTTTAAAAAATTAATAATTGTTAAATAACTTGTTTAGAAAAATTTACAGTTTTTATGATATAAATCACTAGATGCGCCTTCCTTCCCGAGACTAGAAGATCTGGACAATGTGCACAAAGCTCGCTATCGCAAATTTTTTCTTTTCAACGGACAATACCCCCGGGTAACCAAGAACGGTGGTAGAGTCCGGGGTTTCTCGGCCTACCGGGGGAGCGACGGGGGGGACTTCGTCCCCTCTGCCCTCCGTCGGTCGAACCCGCTAAGAAGGATACTCAAAAAGAAAAAAAAAATAATATTTTCCAATTAATATTATAAGCGACATTCTGGCACTCGTTTTCGTATGTGCGAGACCTGAGCTCGGTGTCTAAAAACGATACATTTAACATATCGTACTCAGTTTCACAGGGCATGCTATGATACAGTGACAATGCACTTTTCTTAGAATTGAATATTTTCAATGATGGGCGATATAAATTAATAAATTAGAGAATTTATATTTTTATTCACTTGCTCCTTAATTGTTGTTTTTGAGATTAACTGTAACTGTAGTAAAAATGTTCTCCTGGATTAACTAAAAATTGGATAGATTAGTTTTTATTATGGCATTTTCTATAATATACACAACCATCTGACCTATACCTTAATACTTGGACTATTTTTTACAGATTATTACTTAAAATTTGGGAAATATTGGATGAAAATATAAAAAAAAATTAGGAGGCAAGCAAATTTTCATTTGATAAAACAAATGATCCATAATAGGTCTTTGTTAATTACTTAACCATTTATCTTTTTTTTCTAATTTCGGACAATAGATGGTTCAAGATAAAGTCAAATTAATTTTCTTAGTTTACTATTCACAAATGGAGAAATGGTTTAATAGAAAACAACTTGGTTTTTTAATTGTATAACTGGCCGGCTTGGAAATAAATAGTTAATTATATATATATATATATATTTCATATATTACTATATATATATAATATTAATATAATATAATATATATAGTTTTAATATATATATATATATATCTATATATATTATACTAATATATATTATAATGTTTCCTCCTTAACATAGGGTATTTTTAATATATATCATGCGCAGATATAAATATTAGTAAAAGTTCCATCAATATATGAGTTGAACATTATAGGAATTAGATAATCTAATTTACGGGAACGTTCTATTATATATATTCATACTTCTAGCCCAGTTGTCGAACTACCCTCTATCTGCTTCTCTGTTTCCAGCAAATGATGAATATGAAATGCCTGTTTTAACAATGCGGAGGAAAAAAGAAAAAAAACATATTTAAGCTTATTAACATTCTGCCAACTGTCTATCAATTAACTTGTTAATTACAAGACAATAAAACTATCCACAAATTTTATTTTATTACATTATTTTTTTTTTCATAAAACTGCTAGACTTAATTTTTATAAGTAGAATTATAATAAGTTTCAATTCAATTTAGAGATTTTCTCATTTTCTTATGTAAAAAGATATAAACGGAATCAATATAATACGAATTTCGAAACAAGGAGATGTGCATTTTATGAGATCACTAATAATCTTTTATTTTTTTTAATTGATTTAATAATGATATAAAATAGTTAATTTTATATTAATTATCATAATATAGGTCTGGCATTTATAATGCAGTTGGAAATTAGGAGCTAAAGTACAGTAACGTTAAAGATGAGACAATCAGGAAAAGGTAAATACCTTCGATGGAAATATAAACATTCACGTTATTATCACGAATGCGTAGTAAATTTTGTTGTGTAAAAATTTTGATATGTAAAATATGTAATAATACTAATCTATTCAAGAGTAATAAATAAACTATAAACTATAAACTATAATACTATAAACTATAAAACTATCTAATAATAAATACTACTACTATTATTATATTATCATTATTATTAACGTTATATAATATATATTAATGAATAATAAATTACGTACAAGATCGTGCCGCTGATGCCAATTATTATTCTATCCTATCGATTTTATTTTTTTATAATACATATTTTCCGCTGTGATGTCATACTTACTACCTCTAAAAATAATATAATAGCATAAAAATAAAAAACCTAAAACGTGGCGGTGCTCATCTTATCTAGAGACTAAAATAAATCAGATAACTACTTCTCAAACTGGTTAGAGTTACTAAAACGCAACTCAATAATAGATAATAATCTTTATCATTTTTGTAATACTAATTCACAGGTTAGGAATATATCAATTACATTGCCATAATAATAAACTCAATAATAATAATAATAATATAATAATCCAATCAATTTCAATCAGATGATATAATTATGCTTATAATTATTTTTATAAACGATACATTATCATCCCTGTATTTATTTACTTTTATTTTCTTCTGTTTCTTCATCTCGTCGCTGGACAGAAAAATCTCATAGAGTGTTTTTATTAAGAGTGCAAAAATTTAATTATCATCATAATTAGACTTATCGTAATTATAGTGTGTGTTGTCCTCGTGAATTACAAGAGGCGCAGCACGTTGCCCAACTTACTATTGTTCTGTTTTCATACATCAGAAAGCCTGACTAGGGTCCTAAACTATCTATATTCAAAGTATGGAGAGTTTCTATTCTAGAATCAATCGTTATTTTTTCTATATGTACCTTAGGATCGTTCATTATTATTTTGCATTTATGATATTGCTATCATTACGTGTATGGTCTTGGTTTCTTTCAGGCTATGGATTTACTGATTGGATGACAGAATTGTGTACACTAGATGTGATTTATGTTGATAATTTTATGATATTTAAATTACCTTACTAAGATTGGTAAGAATTTATAAAAGATTATAAAAGTTAATGTACATTGCCTCTTTCATTATTTAAATATGTTTATAAATGTATCATATATACCTACAAATATACCTAAAAATACCATGAACTACAAATTTGAAGTTACTTATGAGTCGTTAATTAAGTAATTATTAAAAATTGTGATAAAACTGTATATATTAAATATTAAGGAAGATAACTACAAAGGGGTTAAAAGGACTTGAACAATTGTAATAAAATAACTCAAAAATAGGCTTTATCTCTACCTTATCTCTATCAATTATATTAGTAAGTTTGTGTTAGTGTCAAAAATTTTTATGGGAGCATTTATCATTAGATATCATATAAAGTAATCATGAGATGTTCACCTATATAATATGGTGAAACGTATGCAAGTTTATAAACAACACAATATACTATCTTATCCAAATCTCAGAAAACTACATAGCAGATCACGAGTAAGACTCACATTAATAAATGGAATAATACATATATAGATAAACTCAATAATAATATGATATGGTAAATAAATAATAGATATATAAATAGATACTAATAAAAAAAAAAAAAATATTAAAAAAAACAATCATTCATAATCTCACATAACTCAATAGAATAATTATGCACTTAAAAACAACACTACAGTTAGCGACTATCTGATAGATAATAATAACAATTTATTAGGAATATCCTGGTATAATAATAATATTTTTATAGATATAGAGTACGAAATAATAATCTAATGTTAATCAAATAAAATATAATATACTCACTCAAAAATAATTAATGTTATATAAAGAATAATAATAAGTATATATAATAAAAGAAATAGAATAGGAGATAAGAACTCACTATATTAATAATGAGATAATATAATCGTTTTATAATATAGTATATAATCAATACTCTGTATATAATAATTAATAGACTTTCTAGTAATATAATAATAAATAATCATCTAATAATAATAGATTAAATCATATATTTTTTACTTAATAACAATAATGCTAAATACACACCTACGAGTAACTGAGTAATATTATAATATATAAACTCCATCTGACGAACTGCTGTAAGGTAATAATAATAATATAAGTAATCGAGATAGATAATATTATCATATCTGGACTAATACCATAATTATGCTACCGAGGCAACCTACAGCTTGCTGGGTAGCTGAACTAATTTTATCTCACCCATAATCCTAAACACTGGGGAATAAGAGTACTCCGGATAACTAACTAATAATCCCCGCATTCTATTAGTAGTATTATATTAATAATATATATTATGGTGATGATTCGCGGAGGGTTATCCTGATTATTCTCTAATCACCCCCCTCCAGCTTACCGGGGTATCATGGAATAATGTACACTAATCCCATAAATAAAAAAATGATGAATATAAATAATAATACATAATAATAATGAAATAATATTACATAATAATAATAATACAGTCGGATAAATACTCATAGAGACATATCCAAATCTGCATCAACTAATTGCCAGTGCTAACTAACAGACTAATAATCCTTTACAAATAAAATATATATATAAGTTATAATATAATTCTAAATAAATATAATAAATAATAATCATAATATAAATATATATATAATAATAATTAATATATATAATTAATTATAATAATTAAATATAATTATATTAAATTATATAAATTAAAAATAATAATATATAATAAATAATTAATATATTATAATTATATAATTCTTATTTTGTAAAAATAATTGAATTCTAATAGCATATCTAAATAAATAAAATAAATAGCATCAATATTATTTAATTAATTTTTTATTTTTTATTTTATTTTATATATTTTTACAATTATCCTTATCCTTAAAAATTTTACATAGGATATCATAAATAATGTATTCCTTTAGTTCTGTAAAGTTATTGTTAATCTTTTTCACGATTCAAGAAGATTAATTAATTACATTCTTTTTAATAATTGTTTTTATTTTGTGTTGTATAGATGTTCCACTTTTTCGAATACTAACTTTATAAATATCATTATTCTCACGGCGTAAGGTCTGAGTGATAATTTCGCCGCTAAGATCTGTACTTCCTGTGTCCAACTTAGTAGCTATTATGTCTTCGATAGTTTTCTTGATATGGATTGTGGCTCTTTCAATCTCAATACTCTCATATATCTATATTCTCACTGCTCTCTTATATATCTATCTAATATCTTACTTCGTATTTATTCTCTTTACTCTCTATTCATCTATCTCTCATTACTCATACTTCACCTATCTATCTATATTATCTCATCTATATCTATACTACTTCTACTCACTCTCTTCATATTTTTATATCCTTCTTTCACTACTACAGCTTTCATTGGTGATAAGTTGCTTTCTCTCAAGCTGGCTGACAGAGTTAACATAAAGGAAGTAAAACCATAATAGACTGTAGAAAGTTTTATTTAAGCAGAAAAATTTAACTATCACCTATAGGGTCTGAGGTGTAGGCATGAAAAATGCAATCGTTTATTAATTTTTTTTTTTTTTTAATAGTAGTCGGCCTTGGCAAACTTCCAGAGACGCATGATTTGTCGTGGTACTTTTTTTAGATCGTGAAAAATTTTTTAATGGTTTGCTTATTTTATACTTTATTTTTTATTTAAACCTAATGGGAACCCCAAGGTTATACCGCACCGATGGCAGGAGTCGGGGTCTCTCGCCCTTCCGGAAACGACAGGGTAGGACTATATTTCCCCCCCTCCGGGGGGGGTTTCCGGAACCCCCGCTCTTTGGATTTGGGTGGGGGGGGGTCCCGCGGGGGTTCCTCCGCCCCCTCCCCCTACGGGGTATGGAAAACGTCCCCCTCTGTTTTCCCCGTCGGCTCGAGGCCCCTACTTGGCATGTAAAATACTGTATATATAAAGTATTTTAACGGCCAAGTAGGGGGCTCGAGCCGACGGGGAACAGAGGGGGGGACGTTTTCCCATACCCCGTAGGGGAGGCGGCGGAGGGACCCCCGCGACACCCAAATACCAAAGAAGGGGGGTTCCGGAGACCCTCCCCCGAAGGGGGGGAAAATCAGTCCTACCTGTCGTTCCCCGGAAGGCCGAGAGCCCCGACTCCCTGCCATCGGTGCGGTATCCCTTGGGGTTTTAAGGATCGTTTTTAACAAAAAAAATTAAATATAAAGCTCGCAAACGCATCTAAAAATTTGTTGCACGATCTAAAAAGTACCACGACAAAGTATGCGTCTCTAGAATTATTTATAAAAAATTTAAATTTTTTTATTTTTTTTTTTTTTTTTTTTTTTACATACACTGCTTTTTCATGTTTACATAATATGTAAACTTTTTCTAAATTAAAACTTTCCTCAAAAAGTTCTATAGTTTTTTCTTCCTTTATGGTAACCTTCACCATATATATATACTATCTAATATATAAGTATATATTATATATTATATTATATATATATATATATATATATATTATATTATATATATATTATATATATATATATCCTATTGGAGTTTTTAAACCCAACTTTGAGGGCTTGTACTTTTTTTTCTTAAAGAGACCACCACGTTGCTACTCTTTTTATTTCTTCATTATTTATTTTTTTTTTTTAGAGTATATTCCCTGTGATTTTTTTAAAAATCGGGGGTGAAGCCCGGTAATTGTGGTAACTATTACCATACATATTACATAATATATAATAATAATAATAATATAATATAATAATATATAATAATAATAATAATATCATAGTAAGAAAGTAAGAACTGAAAATATAAAACTTTTCGCTTAATATATAATTTTCGACATGAACTCCTGCGCAAGGCAAATAATCAACAGTTACGGACCCGGAATAGGAGCAGAACAAAATAAAAAAAATTACAGGACATATATTTGCCGACAGGCTGAAACAGAGCCGAAGCATGCCAATTGTTTAAAATATGGAGCCGCGGCGGATAGGCCGCGCACAAAGGATTTAACGGCTCGCCCTGGTTATAATAAAGATGATTTTTAATTCATATATATAATATATTAAATAATATATTATATTATATAATATATATATATATATATATATATATTTATATTATATATATATATATTATCTATATATATATACTATATATATCGGGCAAATTTGTTAGAGAACTGTAACTGTGACTATATACACCAGAGGTAACCCTAAACCTACACAAACCTAATTATTTTTTTATTATTATACCAGTTTGTGATCGGGTAAACTTGGAGGTTCTGGTTTTTATTAATTATACGGCTATCTTGTGAGGTGCGTTGACTATAATCCTTCACTAGTCACAGTACAGTTTCTACAACTTTTAATAATACTAATATTATATTATTATATATATATATATATATATATTATATATATATATATATATATATATATATATATATTTATATATATATATATATATATAATATATATATATATTATATATTATATCTATATATATATTATATATTATATAATTATATATATATATATTAACGGAGGGACATTCCTGTAGAGACATACTTCTTCTATTTTAAAATTTTAGTTATTTTTTTTTCTACGTATCCCTACACACCTTCCATATCTGGGTGGCCTCCCACAAAATGTCTATCCCTCAATCCTCGTGTCTGAACTCTTTAATACTTCCCTTTTCCCATTCCTCCACCAGATTTCCCGCGACTTTCTCGCAGAGCTAGCCTCGCTACAAGGTAGCCCAAGTAAGTAGCAAGTAATAACCAGGCACAGCATACTCAAATGCAATTACAATTGTGCGATTATATATATATATATATATATATTTATTCATATATATATATATATAGTAATATAGATATTAATATTATATTTATAAATATATATATATATAATATATCTATATATATATTATATATATATTATATATATTATATATATAGAGAGAGAGAGAGAGAAGGGCAGAGAGACACTATTCAGGTCGTGGGTATATATAATAACAAACCGTTTCACTCCTATATGTTTCAATATTCAATCATGGAATTCATCTGACTTGGAAGCGTTTCAACCGTAGTCTACAGACAAATAAAGCAGTTGAAACGTTTTTATAATTTATATATATAGTATATATATTATCTATATATTTATATTATAATATTATATAATATATATAATATATATATATATATATTTCTATAATATATATATAATATATATATATATATAATTATTATATATAATATATACACGAAATTTGACGCCACACAGCCACAGGCCTGAAATTCCTCCAAGAACAGGTCATGGCTGATCAGGTGATGGTGTTTCGAGAGTTCAGAAGGGATGGAAAAAGTCAGTGGGAAACGGGAGGGAATTACGCTCGGGGGAAGAGACAAGTGACACGCGTTCAACTCCCCTTCCCCCATTACTGGTGTTACACATGTATGGAATAATGTATTTATACTTTAATGGTTGAACGATAATATATAAATATGAACTGCATTAAGTTAAAATATAAATTATTATATTATGCTTTTAACTTTAACTTTGAATTATAGTATTGTTGTTTAAATCCAAACTTTATTTTGCTTTTTATTTAAAATACAAACATACATCATATGAGATAACTCTGACGCTGGAATTCGGGTGGACAAACACAATCAGGGAGGAGAGTACACGTGAGGGATTGCACGTGATCGCGTAACCCAGTGGCTTTTGTGCCACACCCCTTTACAATATGTTGCCAAATCTAAGCGGTGGTGCCAATTCGTTGTATTGATTTTTATTTAAAAACACTTATAATCGCGGATAATACATTTTGGGGCACAGTAGATTAGCACTTATTCACAATTCGTATTTAAATCGAACAAAACAGGGAGAGAAAGGAAACGCTTCCCACTATTCGACGTTCGGGACCAAGTTCACTAAGCGGATGCATTATATTGCCGACCTATCAAGGTGCAATGTTGTAACAATCAAAAGTGACAAATGGACTTAAAATGACCGTACTAAATAGTGAAAATGGTTACCTTAACTTAAGTCTGGACCAAGAAAAAGTCTTGGGTATGATTATAAGCAGTATCAGTGACTAATCAGGTAATCAGGACCTTTAATCTAATCTAGCATTACCATTTGGCAACATAAGAAAACTACTAACCTGAACAGTTCAAGCATAAACAAATATCATTTAAAAGAATCAAATTTCAATTTGAACAAGTAATTTCTATGATGTTTGTACTTTACTTCAAAGTGGGTTGGCATAGGGTTCAAAAATCACTCCCCCATTTGTTCTATTGACATTCTCAAAGGCTACTTAAGGGAGACTTCATAACTTAGACCCACCTACTTTTTGAAAGCAAAATCAAATTTTCCCATTTTTTTTACTATAATATAGTAGCAAAACATTCCTCCTGAACATCATGGTGTAATTATTTTTTTAAATTCTAAATAGTTTTTAAATACAGAAATTATTTAGAGAGGTGATCGCCTAAAAAATTTCAAATTCCAAGTCAAATTGCAATTTCCAGGCGCGTACCTCTCTGTCCAGGATCAATAAAAATGTTTTATTTAAATATAAGAAAATCTAATTTTTTTTTTATATTTCTCACACCTCGTAACTCATTCTTCGGATTTTACTCAGTCAAATAAAATGGAGCCGGGCCGGAGCCCGGAAGCCGGAGCTCCGCGAAGCCGGAAAGGCCGGACGCCTCTGGGGTAATATTTTTTTTTTCATGAAATAAATTTTTTTTAGATGAAAAATTTATGGGCAGAAGATGATGAGACACAATTTTCAAATAGTACATAATCCTTAGTCTGGAATCGGATCCGGATCCGAAGTCAGAGCCGGACGAGAAGAGTCAGAGCCGAAGCCGGAGCCGGGAGTATGATTTTTTTTCAAGAATATTTTTTTAGAAGATTCTGCTGAACATTTCAATTTTAGTGCAGGAAACCTTATTCGGAATCCGGAGCTAAGCGAAGTTGGACGCTGGAGCCGAAGCCGGAGTTTGTCCGGAGCCGGAGCCGGTGGCGGACCGGATCCTGGTATGATTTTTCTAAAAATATATTTTAGCATGAAAAATTTAATCCAGAAGACGTACTAAACCAATTTTTCAACTAGTACAGAAACCTTAGTTTCAGATCCAGAGCCGAAGGTGAAATCAGAGCCGGAGCCTGGGTAAATTTTTTTCAAAAATATTTTTTAGGTGAAAATTTAATGCCAAGACCACCGTATTTGATCTATTTTTCTCAAATATTTTTTTTATAAAGCAGAATCCTTAGTCGGATCGGATCCGGAGTCGATGCGCGGAGTTGAGCCACTACTTGAGTGGGAGCCCGAAGTCAGGAGCGGTGCCGTAGTTTGTTTTTCTGTTCTTTCGAAAACTAGCCAGAAAACGTACTGATACCAAATTTCAAATAGTGCCAGAACCTTAGTCGGGTTCCGGATCCGGAGCAGGAACGAAGCCGTATCCTTGGTATAATTTTTTCAAGCCAGAATTAATTTTCTTAGATGAATAATTTATTCCAGAAGACTTGCTGAACAATTTTCTAAAATAGTGCAGAATCCTTATCGGATCCGGATTTGGAGCCGGAGTCGAAGTCGGAGCCGGAGTATGATTTTTTTTCCGAAACATATTTTTTTTTGTGGACCAAATTTATTGATAGAAGAAGTGCTGCACAACAAATTTTCAAATAGTGCAGAAACCTTAGTTCAGATCCGAAACCCGAAGCCGAACTCGAAAGCGGTATCGAGCAGGTCGAGGGATTAATTTCTTCAAAAAAATATCTTTTTAGGCGAATAAAGGTATTGGCCAGAGAATGGTTGAACAATTTTCATTAGATGATATCAGAAACCTTTTAGTCGGGATCCGGAGCGGATCCGGAGCTCGAACCCGGAGCCGGGTCCTGGGTTAAATGGAATTTTTTTTAAGAAAATTTTTTTAGAAAACTGACTCCTTTAATAGCGGTTGAAGAAGATGTGCTGAACAATTTTCAAATAATGCTGAATCCTTAGATGGATCCGAATCCGGAGCAGGATCCGGAGTCGGATCCGGAGCGGAGTCTTGATTTTATAAAATAATTTTTCAAAGAAATTATTTTTTAGTTTGAAAGATGTATTGCCAGAAAACTTGCTGACTAATTTTAAAATAGTTCAAAAACCTTAGTTCGGGATCCGGATCCGCACGGATCGGAACCGGACGCCGGAGTTAGAAGCAACCGGATCCTGGTTTAATTAATATTTGTTTTCAAGAAATATTTTTTTTAGATGAAAAAATTTATTGCCGGAAGAACGTGCTGAACAATGTTCAAAATGTGCAGAAACCTTAGGTGGATCCGGATCCGGAGTCGGCGATATCACAGAGACGGATTTCTGGTTAAATTTTAGTGTGATATTTGTTTTTTGTGTGAAAAGGCTTATTGCCAGAAGACGCGCTGAAAAACAATTATCAATAGTGCAGAAACCTTAGTCGGATCCAGCGCGCCGGTGTTGGCATAAGCCCCGGAGCCGTGATTGTTATGAAACGGAAACCGGATTCTGGGGCATTTAAATTTTTTTCAAAAAAATATTTTGTTGAAGGGGAAAATTTATTGCCAGAAAGTACTACACAATTCTCAAACAGTGCAGGAGCCGGAGTCGAGTTGGAGCCGGAGCCGGAGAAAAAAATACATATTTATTATTTTCTTTGGATAATGTTCAAGAAGAAATAATTTTCATAAATCATTATTTCACAAATTGAAAAGAAAATACTATATATTATATATATATAATAGTATATTATATATTACTATATACTTTTATATATATATATATATATATATATATATATGATGTTTTTCTTAAATAGAATTTCATCTATTTTATATATATTTAATATATATATATAATTTATATATATTATATAATATATTATAATTATATATAGGACGCCCTTCTGGGTTTTAAAACTTTAAAAAACGTGAATTTTTTTTGTTTTTTTAATATATTTCTAGTATGATATGATCCTAACAATCAATTTAAGTGGTTACAGACATGATTCAAAATATATAGGACCTTTTAGTTTTACGAACTCAGTCAGTTTTAATTTTTTTTTTTTTATTTTTTTTTTTTTTAACTAAAGGAATACCCCTAAGGGGGTGGTAAACCGCAAAAGAGGCACAGGAGTCGGGGTCTCTACGGGCTTTCCGGGGAACTACAGGGTATAAACTATTTTTTTTTTTCCCCCCCCCTCGGGAGGTCTCCGGAACCCCCGCCGCTCTTTGGTATTTGGGGTGTTCGCGGGGTTTCCGGCCCTTCCGCCCCTCCCCTACAGGGTATTGGAAAACGTCCCCCCTTCTGTCCCCCGTCGGATTTCGAGCCCCCCTAATTTTTTTTTTTTTTTTTTTTTTTTTTTTTTTTGTGCAGGTTTTTTATTTATTACTTTTTTTTACATTTTTTGTAAAAAGCTTTATACGCTGATTCCAAATATTGTAATTGGTTTTTTTTTTTTCTAACTTGTGTTCGTATTTTCGAGATACGTTTGATCTACGAAAGAAGAAGTTATTATTAAGTTTCTTTTATTTAAGTGTGCAGCGGGTTTATGTTAAGTTTTTTTTTTTTTACATTTGTGCGTTTTTGCTTATATTGTGGAATACAAGCTGATATCTTTTATTTCAGTGATCATCTAATAAAATAATTGATGTAAAGAAAGTCGTAGTAAAGACGAGGGACAGGGATCCTTAATGAGGTTGTGAAAACATATACCTAAGTGTAGTAAAAACTTATGGATTATATTGGAATTCGTTAAAGTAATTGGAGAGGTGGCTCTACTTGGCCAGGTTTTAAAAAGCGGAGGAGTAATAACTTTGTTAACTTTTATTGTAAGTAATCATCTAATATAATTTAATTAAAGCATAAGTACTATCTGTACTTAACTATTATAAAGAAATTCCTTGTTTTGTTTGATATTAAAGAAAAAGATTCATTAAGTTAAACTATTTTTCAAGAAGATAACTTTGGGTTGTCGGTGAGTATTGTTTCTTTTGTTTGTGACACTTTATTACCATTGTTTCTAATCATATATATATATATATATATATATATATATAATATATATATATTATATATATAATATAATATAATATATATATATGTATATATATATATATATATATATATATATATATATATATATATATATATATATAATATATATATATATATATATATATATATATATATATGCACAAGACCATACCTGCTTGGACAACAAAGAGGACTAGCCACAAAAGAGTTTCTAAATTCTGTTCCAACATTTTTAATGTATTTTTTAACAAATTCCATTTCTTCTGCACTTCCCAATACTACAAATCCTGGTCATCTTGTTAATATCAGAATAAAATTTGCTCTTTCCCTGAGTGTGGTGCATCTGAAACCAAAATGAAGAAAGTAATCATAAATATTCAAAACCTATTAACCTGTTAATGAGTAAAACACTAAGTAGTTTATATATATATATATATATATATATATATATATATATAATATATATATATATATATATATATATAATATATATATATATATATATATATATATATATATACAGTATATATATAATTTGAGTTCATGTGCAGGACCCACCACAGCCCACATAGAAACTGCCACACTGGGTTGAATAATCAACTACATGGGTGGGTCCTAGCCCATAACTACTTTAAATATCGTAAAAGAAAATTTAGATGGTGAAATAAATATTTAATCAAAAAATAAATAAAAACAAATAAAAAAAAGATGTCCTTATATTATATATAGTCCTAATGTTACATAACAAAATTAAATGTTGTTAATTAACTATATTTAGCTCTTGAAGATAAGAGAAGATAGTTACCATTAAAGTGATTCAGACAAGATATGGGATAACCTTTTAGAAGGTGTTATGGAACATAGAGTAGGAAAATGACCACAGTGAATGGGGTCCAGCTGACGGCAATCAATGAAGATATGGTGAGCAGATTGTAGGGCATGGAGATGGCAAAATTTGCAATTGGAAAGGGGATCCTGCGACATGTAGTGGCTGTGTGATGATGGTGTGACCAATGCAGAGGGATGCAAGTATCATCTAGTGAAAGCGCTTCCGTCAGTGAGAGGAAGACCACTCACCAATGTTCGGGTTTACACCTCTAAGTCTTGCTCCTCACAGATCATTCACCCAGCATTCTTGCCAATAAGACCGGAAGCCTTGTTGGAGAGCAGGATAATAATCAGTTGATGAGAGGCGACCTTGTCAAAGAGGAAAGAGGAGGCAGCCATTCTGGCCTCTTTGTCTGCAATTTCATTGCTAGTTACCCCTACATGAGAGGGGATCCAACATAACAATTTGTTCCTTGCAAGAGTGAGCAGCCAAAGAAATTGCTGTACAGCGGATACTATTGTGTTTCTAGAATAGGGGGTTTTAAGCAATTGGAGGGCACTGAACAAATCTGAATAAATGACTTGAGTGGTCTTGGTTAAGGAATAAAATTCGAGAGAGGGCAATCATTATAGCCATTAATTCTTGTAATAAAAATTGAAGCATGAGGGGGGAGGGTATGCCAGAAGGTTGCAGTCAGGGAAGGGAGCAGACGCACTGCACCCACAGTGTCCCTAGTTAGAGCTGTCAGTAAACACTGAAGTAAATCCACAGTGAACTGCGGAGTGAGATAAGAATGGTGCCAATAACAAGGCAGTGGAGTGGCTAGAATTGGAAAGAGGGGTCTTGACCAGGAAAAAACCAGTGGTTGGACCAAAAAAAACCAGCCAAGTGTTTTTTTTGGGCTTTTTTGTGATTTTTTTGGTTTTATTGGGCTTTTTAAAATTTCTATATTTGCAGTAAAAAATAAAATAATCAATAATTGAATTTGTGTTTTGTAATGTCCTTCCTGAAATATTTGACAAATAAATAAAAAAAATAGGTATAAAATTTACAAATTAAACAGGATTTGGTAACAGACATTGTCCTATTCCCACTGCTGAATGAATGTCATTGCCTAATTGGTGAAACTTATAAAGGTATTGCTATTGTTACAGGTTATTGATAGTAATGACATGACAGGACCATCTTAAGTAAAGTATTTAAGTAATGTATTATCTCTTAATTACTAATTAGATAATATATTATCTATAACACTAATTCTTGGGGTCTTGTAATAACATTTCTCTTCTAAATGAAGTAAGTTATATATATATATATATATATATATATAGATATATATATATATATATATATATATATATATATATATATATATATATATATATACTATCTATATATTATTATTATATATATATATATATATATTATCTATATATATATTATTTATATATATAAATATATATAATATATTGTCTTATATATAAATATAAAAAAATATATATATATATATATATATATATATATATATATATATATATATATATATATATATATATATATATATATATATATATATATGTATATATATATATATATATATATATAATATATACTATATAATATATATATTATATATATCTAATATATATATATATATATATATATAATAGTTATATATATATATATTATACCGGTATATATATATATATATATATATATATCATATATATATATAATATATATTATATATATATATATATATATATATATATATATACAGTATATAGCATTTTTGAGGGCCAATTTGGCCATATTAAAGGCTTCTTCTGCCTCAGGATTCCATTTTACTCTGCATTGAGAGTATGGCGAACCTTTGAGAAAAGAAAGAAGAGGAGAAATAATTTCAGAAATACCGGGAAGAGAAGAGCGAAAATAGTTTAGACTGCCTATGAAAGAACGTAAATCTTTGATAGTCTTGGGTTTTGGGATATTCATAATAGCAGTGGTTTTATCCTCATTAGGGAGCATGGAGCCTTCGGACACATCAAAACCTAAATATGTAACCCGAGACTGTCCAATTTGGCACTTATCAGCACTAAGTCTCAAGTTAAAAGATTTTAACCTGTCTAGTACCATTTCTAAAATCTTCATGTGTTCATCATGAGTAGGAGTGGCGATGAGGATATCATCAATATATATAAAAATGTTAGGGATTTTAGAAAGAATTAAAGATATGTATTTTGTAAAACTAGTGGGACTGGAATGGAAGCCTTCTACAATACTATTATATGAGAAACTGCCAAAAGGAGTATTTATAGTTAAGAACTTTCGACAATCAGGGTGGACTTTAAGGTTATAAAATGCCTTTTTTAAGTCTAAAACAGAAAATACTTTACACCCATGAAGTAAGTTCGTAAAGTCATTTAAGTTAGGGAGACTGAAGTTGTCTCGAACAGCTCGTTTGTTCAGTAATCTCAAATCGGCTACTATTCGGACTCCACCACTAGGTTTAGAAAGTACCAAAATCGGAAATCCCCAAGGTGAGTGTGAGGGAGAAAGGTACCCCAGCATTATACTAACCTGCCTAATCTCTTCTTTGGCCTTGTCATATAAAACTCGTAGGCGATTCTGCGACTTTTAAATGTTATTAGGAACCCATAACTTTAAATTTAATATGGAATATTAATTCATTTAAGGAATTTTGTTCAGCGGGGGAAAGGGGAAAATTTTGTAAAGCCTATTTCACTTGTATTATTAAATTCACTTTTATTCATACTTATTTCATTTCTATTTTTTAATTACACTTGTAGGAGGTATTGTCCTGATACTACCGCCAAGGGATACTAATTATATAAATTATCAATCTCTCACATTAACATCTTATCTAAAAATTTTAATAATAAATCATCAAATAACATTTTATATTCACCTAATAGAGAAGTATAAAGGGAAGGCGCGGAAGGGAGTTTAGGAGATAGGGTTAAAATTATATATATAATTAATTGTTGTTATGGGCATGCCTTCAGAGTCCACTCCCTTGAATCACTTCACAGATAGGCCGTTGTGGCATCAATTATATATTTTGAGTTAAAATCTAGGTTAAATTTATATTTAGAAAAAAAACTATCCCTAAAATATTATCAATTACACCAGAGATTAAAAATATATGCTCATAATCCCGCTTTAGCAGGAAATTTAGTTTTTTAGTTATACAATCATAAATGTTAATCAGACTTCCATTAGCAGCTGTAAGAAAGCCAATAGGATCTTTCCTTTGCTCTGCAGAAGCCTTTAAAATAGAAAATGAACTCCCTGTATCTAACAGAAATAATTGCTTTGAATTAGCGTCATATATACAAAGGAGGTGATTAATTGCAAAATTTTTACATTCATTTATATTCAAAACTTTGGGAAGCACTGACCCATTGCAAGAATCCTGGCATTTTCAACCACATCACATATTTTGGCTTGAACTAAAGGTTCCAGCCAGTAACATGACTTTTCGCTAACCATGATAATGCAATATTATTACTCTTAATACTATTATCGGAGGAACTCAAATTTTCCCTATACCAAGATTCATTTTCACTCGACTGAGAAGCTCTCTCTCTCTCATAAAACAGATAGTTTTATGCCATTAGCTGCATTTTCACCTGAATGAACATGAACCTGGATATTATTTTTATTAGCATGCAAAAATTTTTCAACATTTTTACCTATACTGTTGTAATTATTATTCGAGTTTGGTTGGGGGTAGCTTTCCTCCCTAATACGTTCTATATTGTTAAAACTAGTTTTGTACTTAGAAATTTTCCGTTTACACCGGGTTAAAACGCCTTTCTTTGGTACAGGGCGTGACTCACCGCCATACTTAGTTTCCCCTGCGAAGATAGGGAAGTTAGGTCCAGCATTGTTTGTATGGCGCCTTGTGCACCAAATGAGCCATTTTGCAAGTAGCTACCTCCTTGGCACATGGTAGTCATTTCACGGAATGTGAAATGGTAGTAGCAAAGAGGTCCATCCTTTCTAAATCCTGAAGGTGATCAACGAGGGGTAGAATGACCTCTGGTCCTAGCTCAGGGAGAGCAACCCTCTGTCCCACACACCATTATCACTACGAACATCCCATAGATCCAATTGATTCACTTGATATGTTAGGGCTTCAAACTTCTGGAACAGTTCACTAATTTGACTAGAAATTTGAGCCAAATCTTGGCGTGAAATGTGGTCTTCTTTCCTAAGTTGGGGATCACTGGCCCTGGTAGGGACGAATGGAGTCACAGCATTGACCAAATAATCTGGATAGGTTTTGACTTATGACATTGTGATTCCATGAACACGTCAGCTGCTTCGGCCAATTTATGAATATCCGCATCCCCTTTCAATACTGTTAATAACGGTACCAGATCCTCAGGTAGAACACGAAGAAACATCTGCTTCATAAGGTTTTCATTTTGATGTAGAAGCCATTGATAACTGCGGACTCCTAACGATGCTTTAATTCTGTTAAGGTATGCTGTGGGCTTTTCACCAGGTTTAAGCTCCTGCTGAAATAACGTTTCAGCTTTCTCTTTATCAGACGGAGCATAAGTTTCATTTACTAGGCGAACCAATTCTTCATATGTTTGGTCGTTGATAGGAGAGCTTATTCTTGAAGTTATAGTCGAAGGTAAGAGAGGACCGAGAAGTTGGACTTTTTCAATATTATCAGTCACAAAATATAGGCTAAATAGAAATTCCACTCTGTCTAGCCATTTGCCCACATTCCTACTTTCAAAACGAGGAATGTCCTGTACAGAGAGTACTTTCCTTGTTCTTCGATGTGGTTCGGGTGATGGAGTACGAGAACGATCACTCTCACTCGATAAGCTAATATTAGATCTGTGACCGTCATTCCTATTTAGATTTTCATGTTGTCCATCATTATCATTTATTTCATTTGGTTCAACATCTACATGATGTATGGAAATTCCAGACTGTGGATTATTTAAATTTTGAGCACCAGACCTGCTTTTAGTCAAAGTCATCATTGTAAATCGCAACAAATTTTTTTTTTTTTTCAGAATAGTCAAAGATTTACGCAGGTTAGGGCTTAGCCTATTATTGTTTATTGATTTAAAGCCTACCTTAGTCAGTAGCCTATTTATTAAATGCTATATTAGAGTTTAGCAATTTTTTTTTTTTTTTTTACCACTGTCTTATTTGTACATTCACTTAAAAATTTTATTTCACTGTTTTATTTTTATTTTTTTATTTTTTACATGATACCACCACTCACAGGCAATGCCCTTTTTAAAAGGAGGGGGAAAAAAATAAATAAATAAATAAATAAATTACATAAAAAAATAAATAAATAAAAATTAAAATAAATGGAAAACCCACCATGACCCTTGCCTAACGCAATTCCCCCAGGTGGGCGTAGACACAGGACTTAAATAGAGGAAGATTAAATATAGCGGGGAAAATAAAAGAAGGCAAGAAGTTCCACAAAACAGATGTGGCTGGAAAGAAAGAGGTACCACAACGAGTGATAACCTTGAGTCTCCAATATTCACAGACCAATTTTTTTCCCCTCAAATGAGGAGACAAAACAAGTGCACCATCTTGTGTTATCACAGGAGTGACTGTCAGCTCGCCGTGCGATTGGCGACTGTCGAGGTTCTCCATTGCCTGCTGCGAGCGACCTGCACGTGTGAAGAGTAGCTCACTCAATCCTCTTATATAATATATAAATAATAGATAGGGTCATCTCTACATACACGAGCAGGGTGCTAGCAGAAGCGAAGTGGAGTCAACGGACTGCAGAGAGTATGGACCAGTGGTATAAGGTCTCTACTGCCTGTTAGCTCAACTCTATTCAAATAGTGGTTTAGGTGGAACCTCGATCTCACGCCAACTAATGTGGATATCAGGTATTCCATTAGGAACAGGGGCGAATATAAGAATGCGTATATCACTCAAGCTTGGATAGGTGTAACTCCTGAGCAGAAGAAAAAAATTCATGCATCTGAACAGAAATCCCAAGCTTTTCTGAGAGCTCATTCTTGATGCCAAACCGATGTGATGTGAGGTCTCCAAGACAATTCACTATTTATGTTTAGTCCTAGAATGTTTATGTTGTTTACGGGTAAGACATTTGAGCCATCAAAGGGGATAGAAAAATTGGGAGGTATTTTAGAGAGGGAGATATGAAGTTGAGTTTTCAAAGAGTTGAACTTCACAAGATTACGGTTACCCCACTGAGAAATTCCGACCAAATCGGCAAGAATTGAATCAGAAAGCTGTAAACGAGAGGCAACTCTAGTTAGTTATTAGTTATTTTGTAGTAAAAGCACTCGACTCATTTCAACTACACAATTACCCAAGTAGGCTATGGCTCTAAACTAGGACTAGGCCTGGTTTAATTTAAAGTTTTTTCTGCATATTTATTTTTATCACTTTTATAATTTTAGAATATTTTTAAAACCTTGCTTTATTGTTATTTTTGAATGCACTAAAAAACTATAGTCTTTTACTTCTATTTTTGAATGCATATATGTGCGTGCGTAGCCTAGGCTATACCATACCACAGTTACTATGGCTATACTGTACTATTTTTCCAAAGTTATTAATTTCACTAATATTTTACCTTTCTTAATTTTTTTTCAATTTTAATTTCTTTTATTTACATTTTCGTTTCTTTATTTTAATGTTTTTATTCTTGTTTTTGTTCACTCTTGGGTCATCCAAACATGGAATAGACTGTGAGTCTAGGCCTATCCCCCCAAAAAATTACGTCAATATTTTACTGTTACTTTTACTTTATTTGAATATTTTTCCTTGGCTTAGCTCACTTGGATTAATTAAAAAGTTGTTTCCCTTATTATTTATTTAAGTAATTGATTTATTTAGTAAAAAGTGTAAGGTTCTTCACCTAGGTTACTCAAATAAAAGTTTTAACTACGATATGAATGGGGATTGGCTTGAGTCTGTGGACCAAGAAAAAGATTTAGGTGTGATTATAAGCAGTAATTTGAAAGTAGCTAATCAGTGTTTGGAAGCTAGAAATAAAGCTAATAAGATGCTGGGCATAATAAATCGCAATGTTGTTTACAAGAGCAAGGAAGTAATAAGTAAACTGTATAATAGCTATGTTAGGCCAGTAATAGAGTATTGTGCACAAGTTTGGGCCCCTTATTTAAAGAAAGACTTAGATATGCTAGAGAGAGTGCAACGTAGAGCAACAAGGATGATTTCTGGGTTTGAGGGTAAGAGCTATGAGGAGAGGCTGAAGGAGTTAGGAATGTTTTCTGTAGAAAGGCGATTTCTCAGAGGGGACATGATACAAGTCTACAAAATATTTACATCTACTGATAATACAGAGACCAATAAATTTTTCATAGTAGAACATGGACAGGTGACCAGGGGGCATAATAATAAGAAAATTAAGAAGAAAGCATGCCATCTTGATATAAGAAAGCATGCATTCAGTAATAGGGTTGTTAAATTTTGGAATAGTCTGCCAGAGGAGGTTGTTGAGCGTGACTCGATTGCAACATTTAAGAAAGGGTTAGATTCGTTTATGGATGGGTTGGGTATCATATATATATTGACGAAGCCAAATTTGGCGTTTTTATTATAGTAAGTTAGTAATTAGATGGCAATATGTGACATAACTAGTTATTAATGCACGTGATGGTTTGGGTACCATATTTATGTATCATTAGTTTTGACTAAGCCAAATTGGTGGATTTGTAGTTACAACAAATTGACAAGCCCTAGGGTCTTTGTGGATTTGCATGAGCAGTGTTTGGTAGTGGGTTGACTGGGACAGTCTCGATAGGCCCATGTGGCTTTTTACGGTCTCTATATTCTTAATGTCTTAATGTACTTTGTACATATTACACTTAACCTAGGATACTATACATAATATATAACCATGCTACGCGCTAATATATTTTTCATTCTCAGCATTTCAAAAACCAGAGTTACCAACACTACATATTTAAAGGCGTGTTCTCGGCAACAATATTACGTAATTCTTAAAGTGTATTCAGTCAAACATATAAAAAATTTTTTTTATATAAAAATCATATTAAATGTTGTTTACACTCGATAATGAACAATTGTTGATATATATATATATATATATATATATATATATATATATATATATATATATATATATATATATATATATATATATATATATATATATATATATATATATATATATATATATATATATATTATATATATATATTTATATATTAATATTATATATATAATATATAATATATATATATATATATAATTATAAATAAATATATATATATAATATAATAATATATATATTATATATATCTATATATATATTATATATTATATATATATATATATATATATATATATATATATATATTATATATATATATATATATATATATATATATATATATATATATATATATATATATATATATATATAATATATATATATATATATATATATATATATAGTCAGTTCACCTGAAAAAACCTACTTCAAAAACTTGTCATGAGAAAACCCACTCTGTAATTCACTCTGTATGAGAGATTGACGCAAAATAAGTATGTCACCATATATTGACATGTTTTTTAAGTGAAAATATGCATTATCATCATTTAATACTGACTTGGTGAATTTTGGTAATTTTTTTGAAATTTTGATGTTTTTTTTGAGGTAAAGGTAAAAATTCACATGGGAAAACCCACTTAAAAAACTTGTTATGAGAAAACCCATCCACCCCTGTAATTCACTCTGTATGATGAGAGATTGACGCAAAATAAGTATGTCACAATGTATTGACATGTTTTTTTTAAGTGAAAATATGCATTATCATCATTTAATACTGACTTAGTGAATTTTGGGAATTTTGGAACTTTTGATTTTTCCCAAATTGTACTGGAATTAGTTTTTTTGAGGTAAAAGGTGGGTTTTTCAATTTCATCATTTTTTTTTTTTCATAACTCAAAAATTATTTGCGAACTCCAACATCCTTTACAGGTTACATACCTTACATCGAACCCCATTTAACACATATTTGAAAGCTTGAATTTTTTCCCAGGTAAACTGACTATATATAATATATATATATATATATATATATATATATACCGGTATATAATATATAATATATATATATATATATATATATTATATATTATATATATATATATATATATATATATATTATATAAATATATATTATAATATATATATCATATATATATATATATCAGGGATGGGGAGTCGAAAAAAAATAAATCGACTCCCGACTCCGACTCCCAGAGTCGATTCTAAAAACAACCGACTCCCAGAGTCGATTCTAAAAACAACCGACTCCCGACTCCAAGAGTCGATTTTTTAAAACTGAACTCCGACTCCCGACTCTGACTCCCAATGGAAAATTTCATACACACATTTTGTACGATTACACTGGTCAACAAATTTTGGGAAATTTTTCGCAATTGAAATAAAATTAGGTGAAACTATACGTATTTTTCATGCAGATTACGAAAATGATTTTAGAATTCTTGTATCACGTATAGTTTTTGAGTTACAAGCTTCCAAAGTTAAGGTATAATACCTCCAAATATGCGTATGTTGTAACAAAGAATCAAGAGCTCCTTTCCGAAGTTAAAAATCTTCTCTAGGAATATATAACTTCAAGTTCAGATTTGTGTCTCAAGATGTTAAAAAATGGATAAACAGTTACGGTCTTTTAAATACAACTGTGGGAAATGAGGTTCTATAAAATTTAAAGTGTTCACGCTCGAAAAGTGGAGCTGATACTAGATGATCACTAAACAAAAACCTCTCCTTAGACCAAGATATTATTATGTCACACACTTCATGCTCAGCAGCTTTTTTAAATTCGTAGTAATTGGAAGCATTTAACGATCTCTTCACCTCACAAACATCATACGTTCCTTCAATTACTTTCATTATGATGGTCATACTGTTTTTAATCTTTCCTAATTCTAATTGTATTTTACTCACAGCTTGTTTCATAAGAATTATGTCTGCATTTCTTGATTGAATTTTATTATTAAAGAAACTATCTACGTGTGGCATTATATGGCGATAAAGAGTGAGCCAAAATACAAAAGTAGGATCAGCCAATATTCTTTGAAAATCTCCTGCTTGATCTCTGTGTTCCTCGTTGTTTGCTTTCATTTCGAATATTTTCAATATTTAGCATCTAACAATGGCTCTCTATGGTTCAAACAACCATGTTTACAGTTCGATGTTTAGATTCCATCTTGGTTTTTTTAACAGTTTTTGGAGAATTGTTTTCCCAATAAATTTTCATCTAATTAACCAGAGCATCCCTGAGGAGATGTGAAAAAAGGTTGGAATTAGTGACATATTTCTAACGAAATTCTCCAACTCTGGAATAGTATATATATATATATATATAATAGTATAATATCTATATTATAAATATATATATATATATATATATATATATATATAATATATATATATATATTATATATAATATATATATATATATTATATATATATATATATATATATATATATAATATATATATATATATATATATATATATATATTATAATAATAATAATAATAAATAATAATAATAATGTACAACAACTTTACAAGGCGATTACGCTAATCGCCCCAAACTAGTATATTTTACAACCTCTTTCTGTATTGCTGCCAGACATATGATTTTTACATTACTTTAGGTGCAAGACTGGAGCGAAAATGATTTTGCTCAATCTCCCGACTTCTTTTATAAATAGAAATTAAAAAAAAAAACTACATACAACTGATACAAGTATTTTTATTAAATTTCTGATTATTAGACTAAATCATTGTACGTTTCTGTCTTATTACAAGACAATTTTTAAAATTTGCATTCAATTATTTATCATAAATTGAAAACATAGTTTTAATTGTTATAATTCAGAATTTACACTTAATGAAGGAGGAGCAGTCGCTCCATTGCTCCTATACACGAGTCGCATCTGATTTATATATATATTATATATTATATATCTTATATATATATATATATATATATATATATATATATATATATATATATATATATATATATATATATATATATATATATATATATATATATATATATATATAGTATATATATATATTGAGTACAATAATCAATAAAAAGGAAGGTGTATAAAAAATAGTTGATGTTATTTTCTTTATTAATATTCTTTTCTTGTTATGGTTTGATCGAAGATCAATAATTAGATGATTTTGTTATCTTACATAATAAATAAAGACTTTGTCATTGACAATTCAAGCACATTTTTGTGATTACTCGAATCCAAATATTATATAAATTTCATTTTGAACAGTTGGCAGAGTGGGGAATATATTAGAATTCCATGTGCTCTACTAGATCTCTTTCACCATTCTCTATATAATTTTTAATATCTTAATCAATTTCATTTATGAATCTCAATTGTGTATCAATATGACACTTACAAGAGATCTTGTTATAAGAACATTAATTATATAATAGCATCTTTAATTTTAATATAAAAATAATATATTTAGCGTGCCAGGGCCAGGCCCTGGATCACGTCTTAACGGCTCTGATGTCGTTGGCCAAACTGCCTTCCCTTCCTCGGTCGCATATAGAACCGGGTAGGAGAAAGACGTTCTATTGGCTGTTTCAATTTGAAATAACATAAAAAAGAATAAAAATAGTTATGTGTGATCTTATAAGATGTAAGCAATTTTACCGTACATAATAAATACACATAATTTTCAGAGATGCTTTGTTTGTACTCTACCATAATAGCTTTTGCCTCAAATTGAGTTCTAGCTTTATAATTACAATAAAGATTATAAAAGCATCATCTTATAGTACTGGAAATAGTACACTGGTGATCCCGAGCAAGCAAGAATACCCAGCCTTCAATTATAATAAATACATTTTTTTTTTTAAATTTTAAAGTTGGCAGAAATATTCTGTAGAATTTATTTTATTTCTAGAGACAACTCCAACTTTGTTGGTAAAAACGCCTCTTGTCTCCTGCCTACCCACTCGTGATGACGTCATAGGTCTTTTTGAGAGTGCAGAGGTTAGCTCCTCCCACACACAGAGTACTTCTAACGAAAATATTTATTTATTTATTTTTTTTAGCAATTTAAAATTTAAAAGTGCTTTCATATCAATTCGATCAATATATTAGAACTAGCCGCCCCATAACACTATAGAATAATTCAATGCGAATAGACTGCCTTAATGACCTATGAAATAGAATTAATATATTACTAGCTATTTATTATATAATTTATATAGGTAAAAAAGTTGTGAATCTTATTTTTATCCGTAAACAGCAAGAATGTGTCATCCATAAATCGTTTGTAAAAAGATGGTTTAAAAGAGGGGGGACAATTATTTAACCAAAGTTGTTCATAGTGCATGAGATAAGCATTAGCTAGGATGGCACTCAAAGGAGATCCCAAAAGAATTAGTTTGTTCATACAAGGAGTGATCAAAGAAAAAATAGGTATCTTGAGTGGCTAGTCTTAAAAGGGTTCCAAACTCTTTTTTGTCAAAACCGTGAAAATGGGTAACAGAATCGAAAATATTGTTTAGCAAAATATTCACGGCATCAGCTACAGGAATGTTGGTGTAAAGAGATTCTACATCGAAGCTAGTCATAAAAAATGAGTGTAAATTTAAATTGGAGAGCCAGTCTTTGAATTGGTACGAATTTTTTATTGCATATTCATTGATTGTGAACGGGGATAGAAACGGGACCAAAAATTTAGCTAAATTATAGTTGTGTGTGTGTTGTAGGCTGTCAGGATTAGTCTAATTGGGACGTTATCTTTGTGAACTTTAGGTAGACCATATAAAACTCCAGGGGAAGAGCCGTGCGCATAGATGTCATTAAATGTGGTTTTACTTATTTTTTCACTTTTTAGTAGCTTTCTTAAAAATCGATTAATTTTATCTTCTAAATTGAGTGATAAATTTATAGGAGATTTATTTGTAACCTTATGAAACTTGGTAGTATCGGAAAGAATGATATTAATTTTATCAAGGTAATCTGTTTTATTCAGAAGAACAACGCCTCTACCCTTATCAGGCTTACATATAATAATGGAATCGTCCTGTCTAATTGCTTTTAGAGTAGTAAAATCGGACTTTGTAATCAAAAAAGAAAAAACTTTAGCAGGGTTAAATCTGTAAAAATGTTTATGGGCAATCTGTTTTATTTTAAGCGTAACTGTTTTAAAATCTGATTTACGAGGTTCAAACTTCTTCAGTGAAAGTAACAAATTTTCAAAAGCCCCAAAATATTTTACGAAACTTATATTATAACAAGGTAAACTAAAATTTAAACCTAGACCCAACAATCTTCTCTCATTAATTGATAAAATCTTTGATGAAAAATTAAAAATAAATCTATCTGAATTTAGCAAAGAATCATCATAATGTAAATCCAATGCATTTAGCTTTGCTGTATGGTTTTGTTTACAAAGTTTCACTCGTCGTGCTACGAGTACTGATAATTTATTAGTAACAAATATAAAGTCAATAAATGATAACTTATTACGCAAAGTATCAAGGCAGGTTCGATATTGTGAAGCTATACGCTTGTGTTCTTTAAATTTATAGGTTATCTCTTTGTTTAATAATTTAAATTGGAATCCTCGATACACATTGCTATTATAAAGTCTCTTAGTAAAAAGCTTGAATCTAATAAACTTAGGAATAACGTTATAAGCCTTACACGTTCTTAAAAATTCAAGATCCAGCCTCCGCTTTTCGCGTTTGAAATGAAGATCCTCCAAGTGTCTAATAGAACCTATGGTGTCTTGGCCATATCGTTGTCGTATAAAGCTGATCCAACTTCTATAATCCGGGTATCGTAATTTAAGGATGAAAAGTAGCACCAAGGCTCCAGACAACATTGGAAAATCTTTATTGAAATAGGTTAAAAACAACGTTTCGGAAAAATATACTGTTTCCATCATCAGGTGAAGTAACTAGAAATATAATATCAAATAATAATAAAATTCGAAAGTTATACATAAATTAAATGTTTGGAATAAACAAAAAAAAATTTTTTTTTCAGTAAAATAAAATGTCTACAGTTATCATTTATCCTATTTAAACAATCATTGATTTCTTTATTAACAAGCGGAGCCGGAAACTCAAATCTTCAGAATAAACTTAGGCACAAAAATTTGATAACAATAATAAATAGATAATTAAATAATAAATGAAATTTACACTAAATGGGTAACTCAAAAAAAAAAAAAAAAAAAAAAAAATAAAAACACATGAAAACACTTGAAAACAAAATAAAGAAACTTACTAGAAATATAACACTCAAGGATTAAAACAACAAAGTCATCGGCAAAAACTTCATTAATACAGACTGGTCAGAGTAGTAACAACTTAACAGGTCCGCCATCACAGTTTAAAGAGGGTTTAATTTCTGCGATGTGGAGTTACCCATTTAATGTAAATTTCATTTATTATTTAATTATCTATTTATTATTGTTATCGAATTTTTGTGCCTAAGTTTATTCTGAAGATTTGAGTTTCCGGCTCCGCTTGTTAATAAAGAAATCAATGATTGTTTAAATAGGATAAATGATAACTGTAGACATTTTATTTTACTGAAAAAAAATTTTTTTTTGTTTATTCCAAACATTTGATTTATGTATAACTTTTCATATTGTAGTCCACTAGTTCAAAAAAAATATATATATTTTTTCTTGTTATTCCCAGCCTGATGATGGAAACTGACAAGCTTTCCGAAACGTTGTTTTAACCTATTTCAATAAAGATTTTTTAATTTATTTATGTTTTTGGTGCTACTTTTCTCCGTAATATATATATTTATATATATATATATATACTATATATAATAATATATATATATATAATATATATTATATATATATATATATAATAGTATATATAATTATATATATATATATATATATATATATATATTATATATATATAATATATATAATATATATATTTATATATATATATATATATTATATATATTTACAAGATATATATATATAATATTAACTTTTCTTCCACTTTCATTTTTAGAAATTCT
>JABUQX010028696.1:35000-37452 GCA_015478945.1 Trachelipus rathkii | reverse complement strand
AAAACGAATATTAATACAAACTGAATAGATAGTACTGAGCAAAATTCTCACAATAAGTGTAAAAGTTATGTAAATAATTATAATTAGCTATCAAAATAATAGCAAAATAATAATTAATAATAATAATAATGAATTAATAATAATAATATAAATAATGAATAATAATGATAATAATAATAATAATAATAATAATAATAATAAAATAAATAATAATAAAACAGTATTTTATTATTATTATTCATTATTATTATTATTATATTATTATTATTTTATTATTATTATTATGATTATTATTAATTATATACTACTCATTGTTTAAACAGGTGTTCAATATTTAAAGTTATTATAATCCTTATTATTATCAAGAATATTTTTCATTACTTTTTTTCCATAACTCGAGATTAATGACGTCACTTTGCTCACTTGTTTCACTCTTTTTTATTATTATTATTATTATTATTATTATTATTAATTATTAATTATCATTATTATTATATTATTATTATTATTATTATTATTACTATTTTATTATTATTATATGATTTTCAATATTATTATGCTAAAAGTATTATTTATGATCTTTATTTTATTTATTAATTATGATTAATTTTTGATGAATATTAATACGAATTTTGATGATTTTTTATTTTTTTATTTTTGATTTTTTAAATTTATTTATTTTTAGTTTTAATTATTTTATTTATTTTGAATTTTTTCTTTATTAAATATTCTTATATTATTAATTATTATTAATTATTATTATTATTATTATTATTATTATTATTATATTATTATTATTATTATTATTATATTATTATTACTATTAATTAATCAATTATTATTATTATTTATTTATATTTATTATATTATTATTGTTGTTATTGTTATTGTTATTGCTATTGGTTATTATTATGTTATTATTATTAATATATTATTATTATTGTTATTATTATTATTATTTATTATTATTATTATTATTATTATTATTATTATTATTATTATTATTATTATTATTATTATTATTATTATTATTATTATTATTTTATTATTATTATTATTATTATTATTATTATTATATTATTATATTTATATTTATATTATTATTATTAAGTATCATTACTATTTTATTATTATTTATTATTATTATTATTAAAAATTATAAAAATTGATTATTATTATTATTATTATTTATTATTATAATAATAAAATAAATAATAATAATTAATAATTTATTATTATTATTATTATTATTATTTATTATTATTATTATTATTATTATTATTATTATTACGTGTTATTATTATGATTATTATTCATTATTATTATTTTTAATGTATGATTTTGATGCTTTTTCAAGCCTCCTGAAAGTATTTCTTTCAACAGAAGAAATTTTCTTTAAAATTATTTCTTGAATAAAATAAAACAATTGATTTAAGTATAGTACCAAGCTTTCGTCCGTACACTTCGGACATTTTAAAGGAATAAATTTTATTTTTAATATTTTAACAATTTTGATAAAATAAATGTCGTGTAAACTAATAACAAAAATAAATAAAATTAATAAATTTAAAAGTTAGAGAAGTTAACTTACATTGACTTTTTGTCATTTAAAGATGTTCAAAAAATTGGACATTTCGTTATATTTTATTTTTATCATTGGTTTTTGTTTCCTTAAAGAGCAACGATTCCCCAAGGCGCAATTCATAAAAATCATTTTTTCTTGTTATGATGGAAAGCTTTCTTTTATGTTGTTATCGGGATTTTTGTAGTGTTCTTTTTTAAAATGTTGAAATATTTTGCTCGTGTTATACTTATGTTGCGATATTCTCATTATTATTATTATTATTATAATTATTATTATTATTATTATTATTATTATTATTATTATTATTATTATTATTATTATTATTATTATTATTATTATATTATTATTATTTATTATTATTATTAAATTATTATTATTATTATTTATTATTATTATTATTATATTATTATATTATTATTATTTTATTATTACTATTAATTATTATTATTATTATTATTATTATTATTATTATTATTATTATTATTATTATTATTATTATTATTATTATTATTATTATTATTATTATTATTATTATATTATTATTATTATTATTATTATTATTATATTTTTATTTCTTTTTTCTTACAGGCGGAAGTAAGGAGAAACTTTTCCCCAAGAAAGGATAAAATAAGTTGAAATTTACTTATCAAATGAAAAAAAAAAACAAAAATATAAAAAACTACATATTTTTATTATTTTATTTATTAATTTACTTAAACATTTATTTTATATTTTAGAAAAACATTTTTTTAAGATTTTGCAGAATATAATCTGTAAATAACTATTGCTATATTAATATTTTATGACGCTATTATTATTATTATTATTATTATAATTATTATTATTATTATTATTATATTATTATTG
>JABUQX010028696.1:0-17500 GCA_015478945.1 Trachelipus rathkii | reverse complement strand
AATAATTGATAATAATAAGCATAATGATTGAATCAATAATAGTAATAAATAATAATAATAATAATGAATAAATAATATAATATAATAATAAATAATAATAATTAAGAATAATAAATAATAAAATGGTTGGAAAAAAAATTAACAATAAATTAAATTAATCCATGATAGTAATTATAATTAATAAAATGAATTAATACAAATTATAATTTTACTTTGGTAATAATAATAGATAAATAATAATTAATAATAATAATAAATAATAATAATAATAATAATAAGTAAATTAATATAATAATAATAATAATAAATAATTAATAATAATAATAAATAATAAAATAAATAATAATAATAAGCAAAAATTAATAATATATATAATAAATAATTAATAATATAATAATAATTAAATAATATAATTATAATAATAAATAATAATAATAAATAATAATAAATAATAAAATAATAATAATAAGTAATAATAATTAATAATAATAAAAATTAATAATATAATAATAATAAATAGATAATAATCAATAATAATAATAATAATTAATAATAATAATAAATAATAATACATAAAATAATAAATAATAATAATAATAATAATAAATAATAATAATGAATAATATAAATAATAATAGATAATAATAATAAATAATAATGATTAATAATAATAAATAAAATAAAATAATAATAAAATAATATTAATAATAATAATAATAAATAATAATAATAATTAATAATAAATAAATAATAATAATAAAATAATAATAATTAAGAATAATAAAATAATAAATAATAAAATTAATAATTAATAAAAAAATAATAATAATAATAAAAATGAATAAAATAATATATTAATAAATAAGAATAATAATTAATAATAAATTTAAAATGAATAATTAATAATAAATAATAATAATAATAATAATAATAATAATAATAATAATAATAAATAATAATAAAATAATAATAAATATAATAAAATAATAATAAATAAAATAATTAATAATCAAGTAAATGAATAATAATTATAATAAGAATTATAATAATAATAATAGATTAAAAATAATAATAATAATAATACAATAATAATCAATAAGAATAATACAATAATAATAATAATAAATAATAAATAATAATAATAATCAATATATAAATTAATAATAAATAATTAATAATAAAATAAAATAATAATAATAATTAAATCAATAATAATTAATAAAATAAATAGATAATAATAATAATATAAAAATAATATAATATAATAAATAATACATAATATAATAAATAATAATTAATAATGCATAATAATAAAAATAATAAGTAATTAATAATAAATAATAATAAAATAATAATAAATAATTAATAATAATAATAATAAATAAATATTTCATAATAAATTTGATAGTGTTAAATAATTATAATTAAATAATAGTTATAAGAATATAAGATAATAATAATAAATAAGTAATAAATAATAATAATAACTAATAAATAAATAATAATTCAAAGAATAAGCAATAAATAATATAATAATTAATAATAAAATAATGAATAAGTATTAATAATAAATAATAATAATAATAATAAAAATAATAATAATAATCAAATAAGAATAATAATTAATAATAAAATTAGAAATAATAATAATTAATAATAAAAATAATAATAATAATAATAATAAATAATAATAACTAATAATAATAAATAAATAATAATAAATAATAAAATAAATAAGTAATAATAATATAATAATAAATAATAATAAATAATAATAATAATAAATATTAATTAATAATTAATAATCAATCAATAATAATAATAATATAATAATAAACTAATAATAAATATTGAATAAATAATAATAAAAGATAATAAATAATAATAATTAATAATAATAAATAATAAAATAATATATAAATAATAATAATAATATAAATAATATAATAATAAGATAAATAATGAATAATAATAATAAATAATATAATAATAATAAATTAATAATAATAATAATAATAATAATATAATAATAAATTAATAATATAATAAAAATAATAATAATAATAACAATAATAATAGATAATTAATATAATAAATAATAATAATAATAATGAATAATAAATAATTAATAATAATTAAAATAAATAAATAAATAAAAAAAATAATAAATAATAAGTAATAATAATAAATAATAATTAGAAACAATAATAATAAAGAATAATAAATAATAGATAATAATAAATAAATAATAATAATAATAATAAACGGAATAATAATATTCAATAATAAATAATAATAATAATAATAATAAGAAGATAATAATAATAATAATGAATAATAATAATTAATAAAATAAATAATTAAATAATCAATAAATAAATTAAAAATAATAATAGTATAATAACAAAAACATAATAATAATAATTAGCATAATAATATAAATAGAAATAATAGATAAGTAATAATAATAATAGATAAATAATAATAATAATAAATAAATAAATAAATAATATAATTATATAAATAATAATAATAAAATAATAAAAAATAATTAATAATAATAATAAATAATAATAATAATAATAGTATAAATAATAATAATATAAAATTAAATAATAATAATAATACATACGATATAATATAATAAAATAAGTAAATAATCAATAATAATAATAATAAATAATAATAATAAGAATAATAAATAATATAATGATAGATATAAATAATAATCAATATATAATAAAAATAATAAGAATAAAATAATAATGAATAATAATATAATAATTAAATAATAATAATAATAATAAGTAAAATAATAATAATATAATCTAAATAAAAATAATAATGAATAAAAATAATTAAAATAATAATATAAATAATAATTTAATATAATAATAAATCAAAATAATAATAATATAAATATAATAATAATAATAATAATATGAATAATAGATAATGAATATAATAAATAGATAATAGTCAATAATAATAAATTAATAATAATAATAATAATAAATATACATAATATAAAATAAATAATAATAATAATAAAAAAATAATAAGAATAATTAATAATAAATAATAATTTAAATAATAATAATTTTCAATAATAAAAATTATAAATATATAGATTAATAATAATAATAAATAATAATATATAATAATAATAAAAATAAGAATATAATAATAAATAATAATAACAATTTCAATAAGTTGAAAAATGAACTAAATAGAAATGAGATAATAATACTCATAATAGACTAATATATAATAATAATAAAATAAATAATAATAAAATAAACTATATAAGGAATAATATAATGAAATAATTTTATTAATAATAATAAATAATGATAATTAATAATAATAATACATAATAATATAATAATATAATATAATAAATATAATAAAGTAATAATAATAATAATAATAGAATAATAATAATAATAATAATAATAATAATAAATAAAATAATAATAATAATAATAATAATAATAAATCAAAATAATCAATAACTAATTAATAATAATAATATATACCATAGAAAATAATAAATACTCAACGAATTCAATAGATGATAATAACATCAATGAGTAAATTAGTCTCACTAACAACGTAAGAGAATAATAAATAGAGAGATAATAGTTATGATAAAAAAATGATAAAAAAAAAATAATAAGAAGAAGATAGAAATAAAAAAATAATAAATTAATTAATAATTTATACTTAAATAATAAAGAACATAACTAATAATTAATTAAAGATAATAATAAAAAAATGAATAATAATAAAATAATAATTAAATAATAATAATAAATAATATAATAAAATAATAACTAATAAATAATAATAGATAATAATAATAATAAATAATTAATGATAAAAAAATAATAAATAAATTATACATTATAAATAATAATAATAAAAATAAATAATAGAAAATAATAATAAAAAATAATTAATAAATATAATAATACATAAAAATAAAGAAAAATTAATAAATAATAAATAATATACAAAACAATAAAATAATAAAAGATAATAATAAAATCAATAATAATAAATAATAATAAAGCTTTATATAATTAATAAATTATAACTAATAATTAATATAATAAATAATTAATATAAATAAATATAACATAAATAAGATAAATAAAATAATAAATATATATTAATTGATAATTAAATAAATAATAATTGAATAAAAAATAATATAATTAATAATAATAATAAACAGAATAATAATAAATAATAATAATAAATAATAATAATAAATAATAATAATAAATAAAATAATAAGATAATAATAAATAAAGAATAATAACTAAATATAATAATAAATAATGAATAATACATAATATTTAAAAATAATAATAATAAATTATAATAAGAATTAATTAAATAAAAAAAAAAACAATAAATAATATTATTAAATAATAATAATAAAAATAATAATTAAAATAAATAATAATAATAATAGATTAATAATAATAATAATAATAATAAATAATAATAATAATAGATAATATTAATAATAATAACTATAATAAATAATAGATAATGAATAATAGATTATTATAATAATAGATTAATTAATTATTCATACATTATATATAACTTATTATAACTTATATTAGGTTAACTATATCACATATTATAATTATTATTAATTTCGACATTATTATAAAAGTTAATATAATTTATAATAAATCTATAATTTATATTTATAATGTCGTGGTCTTGCTTACTAGTTATAAATACAATTATGAAATATAATATAATGTATAATATATAATTATAATATTTTATATATAATTTTATATCTATAATATATTTAATCTACAATTATAATTATGAATTATAATTATATTATAATGTATAATCTATACATTATTAATTCATATTATATTATTAATATAATTATAATTATAAATTATTATAATATAATTTAATTATAATCTATAATTATAATTATAATTGTATAATTATTAATATAATTATAAATCTATAATTATAATTATAATTTAATTAATATATAATTATAAATATATATTATAGATTATAATTATAATTATATGTTATTAATGTATATTATAATTATCAATTATAATTATAATAATTATAATATAATATAATTATAATTATAATATATTAAATGGAAATTAATGTACCCTTATAATGATAATGGTCATAGATTATAATCATATAATTTATAATTATATTATAATTTATAATATATAATATAATTATAATTATTTAAATTATAATATAATATAATATAATATTTATAATTATAATTTATAATGATAATTATAATATAATTATAATTATAAATTGATGAATTATTTAATTATAATTTATAATTAATAATCCCTCATAATTATAATGATTGTAATGTTTCTCCCATCTGCATAATAATACTCGATCTGATCCACTGACTATAATCCTATATATTTATAAATCTATAACATGTTATAACGTATCAACATTAGAATCATACATTATAATCTTATATATTATTTAGATTAATCGTATTAATTATCAATAATCAATAATTATAATCAATAAAAATATATAATCAATTATAATTATAATTATAATATAATCAACTTTATAATATATATATATTAATTTAATTAATTATAATTCCCTCTGATCTTCCTATAGCATCATAATGCCAATATAATTATAATTATAATTCATATAATATCCATAAACATGCCTCATAAATCTAATTCAATCAGAGTATGAATCCAGCAGGCTAATAATTTAAATTCTATAATTATAATTATAATTAATTAATAAATCAATAATATAACATTAATGTATTAATTATAATTACTAATGTGATAATCTTAATTATAATAAAGTCTACTAATCATTCATAAATGCTTGTATAATTAATAATTATAATTATAATAAAAATATATAATTATAATTTATAATTATAATTTATAATCCTTCATCAATTCTATAATTATTAATTAATAGATTATTATGATATTATATTTCATTATTATTATATCTGTAGTTGTTAGTTTATTGTTATGTTATGTTATTGTTATTTGTTATTGTTATTTTATTATTATTATATATTAATTATTATTTTATTATTATATTAAATATATTTGATATTCCGAGAAAGCGTTCTCCGATTCGTCGATCATTCACAGCGCCAAGGTTTGCAATGGGAAGAGAATATGTTGAATGCATACACACACACACACACCACACACCACACACCACATAAATATTAGATTATAATATATATATACTATAATATATATATATATATATATATATATATACTATATTTATATATATATAATATAGTACTATTATATATATATATCAGTGGCGTACCTTGAAGATTACACTTGGGGTAGCAAATTATTATAAATATTATATTATACTATATATATATTATATATAGATATATTATTATTTATATATAGATACTATAATATAATATAGCTAATTATAATACTATATATATATTATAATATATAAATATATAATATATTATATAATATATATATATATAACTATATATATATGTATATCAGATATATATATATTATATATAATAATATATATATATAGTATTATATATATATATAATAGTTACAAATATATTACTATCTATCTATCTATCTATTATATATATATATTAACCAATATATATATACTATATACTATATATATATATATATATGATATATATACTATATATATAACGAAAACTCTTTAACTGCAATACGTCCTTATTTATTTGAAGGAAAATTTAATTTTTCACGTCCTTTTGAATAAAGCTATGGTTTATTTATGTGTATTATATGCATAAGATTGACTCAAAGCCTGACATAGGCTCTATCCAGAATTTTTAAATATTTTAGATTATATAAAGGTATAACAACACTTAAGTTTAATAAAAATGTCTACATATTATATAAAATCAAATAAAGAACAAACACCTTTCACTGCCTCTATTCCAAACTTATTTCAGGCAAATATATGGATAAACATTATGTTTCACTCTGGCTCCAGCCGATAAGTAAATCATGCTAAACATGATAGATTTAAACTAGAGTAGATACGTTCAGATAGATAGATAGCGTCAGATAGATAGATGAGATAGATAGATAGAATAGATAAGATAGATAGATAGATAGATAGATAGGACGGAGAGAGGATGGATAGAGGAGAGACAGACAGAGAGATGAGAGAGAGAGAGAATAAGACAAAAGGGAGAGAGCCGAGATGAGAGAGAGATTCAAAATCTTTTTTTTCAAATCTATTTCGTACTCGTATTTCACTGGTGTGAGCACGGACGTTTCCGATACTCGCGAAGATTTGCTATGTTTTTTCGCCTCAACAGCAAAGGTTCAGACACTTGGCTCTTTTTTCGTATATATTTTTATCAGAAATGCATGAAGACACCCCGTACCGCCACCGCTTTCCAATTTATCTATACGGAACAGTAGTAAGGAAGGAAAAAATTTCCAAATGAATTTAATTATTATAAGTGTAATTACTAAAGTAGTTGATTTCTTTAGATTTATTTGATAAAATCAATTTCTTTTTTACACTTTCATATGAAAATTTTCCCTAATAAGTTCGTTAAATTTTACTTTACCCATTTAAATTATTTGATTAAAAAAGACTAAAAATATGCGGTAGGAGTACCTTACCTGCCTACCTATGCGTCATACGCCCCTGATATAATCATATATAGATATATAGTATAACCTATATATATATTACTTAAGTAACCTAAATATATCTATATATATACTTATATCTGATATAACTAGTAAACGTATCTAAAAAAAGCTATATAAATAAGTACTATTACTATTACTAATATGATATATAGTATACTACTAACTACTATATTATACACCATTATATATATTTAAACCGATCAACGATCGGTTTTGTATTTTACTTATATTTGCCGGTTTGCAATCTTGAGTAGGTAGTGAAAGACGGTTTAAGAAATGCAAAACATGCCAAAATAAGGACTATTTTAGAGTTTTATTCCTGGAGGCTAGGCAGTCGGAATTATTTGTTCCTAATTTCTCGATGTACGTTGTACTGAAAAGCTGATTGAGAAAAATTGTGGTCTTCTCACAGCTTGAAACGACTATTTGGTATCTCACAGCTTGAAACGACTATTTTGTAAAGCCGTTTCTTGCCTCCAAGATTATTAGTTTGGTATAATTGCAAGAGGAATATGTCAAAGTAAATTAAATAAGGGACTATTCCTCAACTGCAACTTAAAGTAAGTCTGAAAATTCACAAAGTTACGTACGAGTGTTAGTCGTTTGCACTAGTTAGAATATATAAAAACGATAGGGTTAACGATTATAACCTTTTACGATATAACGATGCTTAACGACTAACACAAGACCTCCGTGAATATCTAGGACTATTTAAACTTTTAACAAAGTATTTTAACAAACGATTTTTTAAAGGTTGCTTTCATAGCAGCAGCTACAACAAAAGTGATAATGAAAATTATGGCAACCTCGCCAAGTCAAGCTACCTTTAACCTCCAGGAACATTTGACCTCATTTTGTTGCCAGAATTTCTAGCTACTAGTAATAATTTTATTATCTTCCCCGGGGGGGATGGCGTCTGGCCTCTTTAGGGCAGATACCAGCATATTTACAAATAGAAAGATTGACTATAGGTTGACTATAGATATCGATTATCTATTCAGATTCTTCGGAGGAATCATAAACAAGAAAATGTTTCCTAGCGGCTTCTGCCCGCCCCCCGAAGGTCGACTATTCACAGGAGCTGGTCCCTAGTGGAAGTCCCAGCAGCATCTTCACACGAGGAAAGAAAGGGGGATAAATCCTCCAGTCACGATAGGATGCAGAAGGGCTTGAAGGTCACTGGAGGCGGTCGTTCGACGTTGACGGTATCCACTCGCTGAGTCAGAAATTCTAAAGGATATAGAACTTCCAGCAGCCCCGGTTGAAAGTTGGATCGCTGCCTCTGGCAGTTCTTGACCATGAACAGATCTGTACTTTGTTGTCAATTCCGAACATGACGATCTAATCGACAGCTCCGAATGTGCCAGGTGAGGAGCTCCTTACTGCGACTCATTTAAGCACAGTACTATGGTAACATCATTTTTTCACTCTGCATGATATACTCTACTTACACCTACTTCATCGTCTGATAGAGATCTACTTACGCGCAATTCTCTGCTACAGGCCTCTCCAACAGTATATTCCGATAGATCGTGCCTGCGCTTCCCCTTCCTACACTAGTACCCCTAATCTGTACATTAGATTCTCACGGTCGCCTGGCCCGAGATGACGTTATTTATAATGGAAATATTTTATGAATTGTTTCATAAGTCTGATCGAGAGCCTCGGAAGAAGATCCTCTATACTGATCGTATTATGATCCACTCCTAAGCGCCATGAGTGGTTTTTTAGCTAACGGTAATCTCAGGCGAAATCATCGGTTAGGAGTGAGATGGTGCAAAATAATCATTTTGCGTCACTGAACGTATAGCGTTCAGACGGGGTTAGTGCGCGTATGAAGTTTTGATTTTGAATCGATTGCTAGCCATCTATCACGAGACAATAAATATGTAACCAAAATCAAAATATGTAAAAGAAAAGAACGATAACGATTGTCTTTGAATAGTACAAATCTTATTTGACCATCTTTATCAAACGTTCCCACATTGCATTCCCAGTCAAGGACGTATATAAAAGATCCGTTTCGTGAACAATATGATTCTCCCTTGAAACCACTATCCATTTACAGATACTAGAAAAATAAGTTTCTATGAAAATCTGTATACCCTAGACTATTAATGAACGATAGCGTTATCGCCTATGGTATAACACAAGCAGCACTCCAAGAGTATCTGAAATTTTACACAACTCTCTGGAATGGACTCGTATTGAATGATATTTATAGATCAAACAGATATCATCAACAAAGTATCAACAAATTTATAATCGCAACGGACTATATACTCTCAAAGGTGTAGCTTAGGATTATGATAAACATTTTTATCCTGAGGCGGGACTTACGAGTCCGCTTTACTTCTTATACGGAAACACATATGCTATGTTGTATGTTACTCGTACTTGTCTTAAGATTAGTTCTTAAGAAGACTGTTACTTGGGCCTTTGAAATAATAGTGATAGCGCGGGACTGATATGCAAAATTATTACCGAACGATTTCTTGCAGATAATATACACTCTTGCAAGACGTTGATGATATAGTTAAAGTTCTGAAGCAATGATGATCCAGAATTTCCATTGAAGGTACAGATTTAATATATATGTACAGTGTGCTTATATAGCCTGGTTTATGGCCCAGATTGCTTGATTCTTAAATGAGCTTAATCTGCTGTTATAAACTGGTTAAAATGATGGCGGTTCTAGTCTTAGCCAATTAGAAAAAAATGGCGTATTCGATCATATCATATTTCATAATAATCACATCTTACAGACAGACGTCCTCTTACTCCTGACGAATAAGATTAGTTTGGCGCTCTCAGGAAGCAAGGTCCTAAAATTATATGATCAAATCGAGGGAGCTTGAGCCGTATAATAAAAGAATGAATTGTTTTTCAGCCTAAACTTCTAGAAGAATTTATAGATTCTTTTGCAAAAAAGATTTCTCTTTGACATTCGTCATCAGAGCAATAAAGACGAGAGCTTTCACATACTATGATTAATCTAGATCACTCACCTGTCATCTGTACAAAGTGAAATAACAAGAGGCTATGAAATGCGAATAGACTTGTGTTAAAGTATCCGAAACATATCTTGAAATAAATACTTCTAGCCACACAGTAAGATAAGTTCTCTTCAATACTTACTTGGTAACTATAAACGCAACCTCATTCAGTAATATAACAGGCTCTATGCTCTGTATCATATTATCTCTCATTGAAGCCAAAAACCATTATTCAGTACAGCTTAGCACTTGGCTTCTCATTTGCCCCTAAATAACATGCGAACACAATCTTCCTTATTGACGATTTGAGTCCTTAAGAATGATTAACTATAATTCCTCTTGTCAGAAAATACCGCGAGGATTATCTCTCAGCTTCTAACGAAATTACTACTGGAAGATTTGGAACATCAAAGTAATTGTTTCTTTAGAATCTGGAACTAAATATACTGTATAATATGAAATTTTGTATACGCTATGAATTGTTTACATAAATAAACTGTGGTTCTTCTAAACCTTTGTTATGCATAATCCATATGTAGTTATCTAGGAAACGAGTAAAAAAAATATTTAGTTCTTTAAAATTAACCCCAGATAAACTACGTCCAAGTGAACTTGAGCAGGAATAACATGGAGGTAGTTAGTAGTATTCCAGAGAGATACATGGTATAGAAAGCCAAACATTAGGGAAGAGTTTTCCTATTTATTGGGTATGACTTACTTGAATTGCCCTACTTGCATAAGCAATATAGACCTATCAGATGCGGACGAAACTATAATAAACAAGACAAATCGATAACGCTACGAGAACTGCGATTACAGAAATATTTAATTATAATTGGAGTCACGTTAACTTCCAATGGATGATCTTTTGAAAAGAAATCCCTTTCAAAGAGTGAAAGATCACTTACTCAACTTCTTCCATGAGCTCTCATCCAGGGAGATCTATGTATCACACCCCATTTCGCACCTCCCAGGTTTTTTCATAAGAAGACGACCTCTTACGGTAACAGGAAGGTATAAAGAAAGGGGGTCAAAAATCTTAGAAATTTCAGACAGAAGTTCTCTTTTTGTAGAGACTTCTCCAAGAACAAAGTCACTTAAGCTCAGAGTGTCCAGACTGGTGTTGTATAGATATCCCAACACCCTTTCCTCATCACACTGATGAGAAACAATTTTACCCTCCTCTTCAAACAATCTTTTGAGTTCAGGACAATTTGTGTTCCATGAACACAAGTTAAAACCTCCTTCGCTCATGCGCAAAGTGGCCTTTCGATAAATATCTTTCAGTTCCTCAACAGATGAGGAGGAATATATAAAATTGTCAACATAAAGGTTATTTTGAAGGAGAGAGGTACAAAGATCGTCTGGGTACTTCTTAGCATGATGCTGAATCACAGCACCTAATATGTAGGGACTGACTGCTAAGCCAAAGATTATAGTGGAGTAGCGATAAGTAATTAACTTACCATCTTCCTCCCAAAAAAAACAAAACCGATTTCGGTCCTCTTCTAGTTTAAGTCGGATTTGCAGAAAAGCTTTCGATATGTCAGACAGGACTATATATTTGTTCGTTCTGAAAGCGATTAATAATTTGAAAAGGGAGGCGATTAAGTCCACCCCTGGATAAGAAGCCTGGTTCAAAGACGGACGTCTCCTATCTTCAAACTACAATTAAATACAGGTCTGATTTTTGTCGTGATCTGTAGAGCCTGTTTTATAACTGGTCTGTGAGGAATCCAGATGAATTTGTGAAAATCTTTTGGCTCTACTTCCACAGACTCGATAATGCCTTCTTTTTTATAATCTCTGAATATGTCCCTATACCTTTCTACTAATCCTTGAGCAGTAAGCTTCTTCTTGACTCTTTGCATTGTTGCAAGGGCAATGTGATGATTAGACGGGACCTGCTCCAGGATATTCTTAAACCACGGAAGTTCTACGTGGTATTTTCCGTCACGAAACTCAATCCCTTCGTGAAATTTTTTAATAAAAACTTCGTCTATAGAACCTTGGTCTCGCTCTTCATTAATGCCTAGAGATTCTAATTTGTAAAGACTCTCCAGACCTAAGTCTAAATCTGACTCAGCGTGAGTGTGTCTGAGCGGGTCAAAATAAGATGGTTTAGGTTCTATCACTAAGTTGATTATATACTCAGGGACGTTTGTGACAGATTTTCTAATATTTGATGGCATGGGGACTATTTCCTCATGTCAAAATCGTTTGACAGGTTTACCTGACGAAGGGTCTTTTCCAAAGATTATTCCTTCCTGGGTAGGTGTTAAAAAAGATTTAACAGGCCCATATGGGACGTACCCATGGCACGTTTCAAGGGCACTGCCCCTAATACATTTCACTGTTTTCATGTGTTTTAAAAGATGCAGAGCATCTATTCCTATTAACCCTACTATATTCGATACTTTGTCACCATGTTTACCTTTATAATGACTATCAGCTATATTATATCCATTTTGAGATATATTATGGATAGCTCCTATGAGGCCTCTGACCTCAAAGTTGATATCCAGTTGAGGGTCAATGTTTACTGGTAGACGTTGAAACCTCCCACAACATATAGCCATTTCTATTTCAACAGATCGTAATGATCTTAACTGCTCTCCCAAAAATGTTTTTATATGACTTTGGTGAACTGGCAAAGACGATATATTGATATCTAACTTCTGGAGTATGCTTTCATGAAAGTAAGAAGATTGAGAACCTAAATCTAAAAGCACTCTTACAGGAACTATTTTGTTCCCTTTTTTAATTTTGAGAGAGAGAGTAGGTAGAATATTTTGGGAAGACGCAACACCTGAATTTATACAGATACAGATATTACTACCTTCACCAGGATTATTTTGTTCATCAGAAACGTCTGTTGAATGGCTACTATTTTGTGGTGAAGAGCCACCAGGTGACTCATTTTTGTTACTACCACTTGAACGGCATAGAGCTGTAATATGCGTTTTTTTTCCACATTTCCCGCATGGGTGACTAATTCCATATTTTTTAGCAGGACATTCATTGGCCAAATGCTTTTTACTAGAGCAACTGAAGCATAAACCTAGCTCCCTACAACGATCTTTCCTTGCTTCAGGAGAAGAATATGTCCCACAGGAAACCATCGAATGATTACCTTCACAAAATTTACAATGAGCAGTAAAAGCATCAACTTTTTTTAACCCATCCGTTTTAACTTTCCGCGCATTATTTTTGCTACTCGAGTTAGAAGATTTTACACTTTCCTTTGAGGATGAGGTATTACACGAATATTTAGGAGACTTTCGCTCGAGAAACATCTGATTATGATGTTCAGAGCTCTTTTCTTTTTTAAATGTCGATTGACTTTTTTCTTTCCCCTTTTCCATTGATTTTAACACTTTACCATAATTTTTTAAAATTACATTTATGGATGGATACTCCGCCTGAGTTATAAACTTAAGTTCTCGCAGGAACCCAATAGGCAATTTGTCAACAATTAAGTGGCTCACAAGCTTGCAGCCAGCAGTTGACTCTTCGAAAAAGTCCAATCCAAACTCTTTTAGTTCATGGAGATACGCTCTTATCTCTGAAATAAACATTCTTATTTTTTCGAGATTGCGATTATCTAAAAGAGGAGCTGTATCTATTTTATGAAACAGTGAATCGACTATATAAGATTCATCGAGGTAAAGGTTCTTTAAAATGTCAAGTGCCACCTCCAAATTGTCATTAATATTAGGTAAGTGTTCAATGTCTTTTAGGGCATTGCCAGACAGTAAAGATTTTAAATACTGCAATTTGGCAGCATCCGAAACATCTTTTCTTGTTCCATATATATTATGGAACGAGAGCAAAAAAGAGCGGAACGAGTGTCTATCACCCTCTCCTTTAAATACTTGACACTTAATAGCAGGAATTTTTATTTCCTGCTTCCGACTATCTAAATTCTTAAAAAGATCTTGCATCTCAGAGCGCGTTATTGCCCCCTCTCCAGAAGCTATAGAAGAAGGCGCAGAAGGGGAATATGTCTCATTTTGAGGCTTCATATGTAACAACAACTTTTCATTTCGCATATGGTAATGACTAGTCTCGATTATTTCTTCATCCAAAAAACTCGGATCATGATCAATTAGAGAGGACTTGCTGATAACTTCTTCAATTTTAGAATCAACAGATTTTACATCTTCGAGTTTCTGCTTTATTTCTTCTAACTTTAAAGAAACAATCTGATTATCATCGTCATCAGAAGAAAGGTCCATTATGCTTTTGAAAAGAAGAGTAATTTTCCTTCTAATGACTGCCCTAGATCTTTTAATAGGGGTCAATTTAGATTTAATATCTGAAAGAAGATTATTTTTTTCTTCTTCAGAAAGGGAGACTACGTTTCCTCCTCCCAAATATAACAGAGCGAGTGTACATGTGAGAATGTACTCACACGCACACCAAAGAGAGCTCGCGTGATCACACACACAGATATTCAATGATAATCTGGGTTATATATACTTTAGTGATTATACTCGTGATCTGGCGATGAGTGGCCACATCATTATCGCCACTACGCATACGATATTAACGCGAAAACCTTATAATACGCAAATATTTAACAAAAAACAATAGTAATAGATTATACAAAAAAAAACTACCCCAAAAAAATTACCAAAAAAAAAGAAAAAGAAAAAAATACAAAATACGGAAAAACTGATTAAATAATATTCGCAAAATATCTTTCTTCCTGTTTTTGGGTTTACTTCTTTATTGGAGAATTCGGGTTTACTATTAAATAAATATATTCCTCCTTATAGGAATACAAAAGGCAACAGTATATTTATTCCATATTAAGTCGCAACGAAATATATATATATAAAAATATATATTTTTTTTAAAGTATTTTATGACTACTTGACCTTTTAATACTGATATATTATATACTATATATATATATAATATATATATTATATAATATTATATATATATATACTTCTTTTTAAAGTATTTTATGGCTACTTGACCTTTTAAGCAAAGTGTGACTATAGCTGTTAAGCTATACAAAAACGTGAGACTATTTTTACGCAAAATGATTTTCCTATTCGAAAAGGTTTGTACGATAACTGCAGTTGCAGTCTGCAATGAAAAACAAAGTTTCACAAGTTGATATTCTATTAACTCGGAATACGTAAAAGTCACAACTTTCTTAAGCCAACAGGCCAAGTATAAAACTTATATTAAGTTACCTGCGTACTGCAGTGATAAACTATATTAAGTTATCTGCGTACTGCAGTGATAAACTAAGTAACTAGAAACTATGAGAAACTAGTAACTTACAAGTTTCCAGTTTCTAACCTTACAAAACTACAAATGAACGCAAACTACAAATTAACGCAAACTATAAATTAACGCAAGCTATAAATTAACGCAAACTACTATTCTCGTAAACCGAAGTATTTTCTCAAAATAAACCTCTTAGTAACTTCTTTTCAAGACAAATTTTATAAAGCAAATTTTTACTCATCACAAATTTTACTCAAAATAAACGATTTTGAGACAAATTTCTTCTCAAGATAAAATTGCTAAATAACATTTTCAAGCAAAAATTGCTTGAATCAAAATTTTTGTCAGATAAAGTTTAATGACAAAATTTTTTCTTAAGATAAATTTTAATGACACAATTTTTCTCAAGATAAAACTGCTAAATCACAAAACAATTCTCCAAGCCAGAATTGCTTGAAACAAAATTTTTTCAATAGATAAAAACGATCAACGAATCGTTATTTGTATATTATATGTTAAATTTTAGCCTTCATTATGAGTTAAACAGGTAGTTGAAAAACTGTGTTTAAAGAATGCAAAACATGAGGCAACTAATAAATAAGGACTATTTATAGATTGGTTATATATTCCGGAGACAAGGCAAGGACGATATAATTTGCCCGTATAATTTCGAGTGTTTACGTTAGACTTTGAATAAAGTGATAGTGAAGATAATAAAAAATTGTGTTAGTAATAAATATAATATATGGTCTTATCATCAAAGGCTTTGATAACGACTAATAAATTTTGATTAAGATTCCTTTTTGCCTCCAAGATATAGTTGTTATATTGAAATATGTCGAGAAAGGAAAAATGGCATGGAATATGTCACAATCAAGTAAATTAAATGAATGGAACATATACCTCAGAACTGCAACTTTAAAGAAAGTCTGAATATTACTACCAATTAGATTAACAAGTTACGAGTGTATACGTTGCACTAGTTAGAATAAATAACAACGATACGGTTAACGAATGATAACCTATTTGACGATTCATAACGATGCTTAACGACTACCAACAAGACCCTCGTGAATTATATCTAGGAACTATTTAAACTTTTAAAAAGAGTATTTAAACAAAAGATTTGTTTAAAAGGTGATTTCATAGAAGAAGCTAGAAAAAAAAAGTGATATATGAAATATGGAAAATAGAAAAGTAAATCTAAATTTAAACTAAAGGAAAATATGAAATAGCTTTTGTTGACAAGAATTTATACGAGACTAGTAATAAAATTTATTATATATTCACTAAAATATATTATATATATATATATATATAAGTTATAAATATATCATATATATAGTATAATATATATATATACTAACTATATAATAATAATATAATATAAATATAAAACTATTATATAATATATAAAATATATATATATAAATAATATATAATATATATATATATATATATAATATATAATAAATATATATATATTATAACTATATTAATATGATAATAATAATATATATATATATATAT
>JABUQX010028695.1:25000-49973 GCA_015478945.1 Trachelipus rathkii | reverse complement strand
ATACTATAAATTATAAATAATACTGTTAATTTTTTTATTTATTTTCTTATTCAGAATTATACCTACGGTTACGGGGTTATTCTTTTGTAGTGTCATGAAATTTATAAATTCACGTAATAAATTACATAAAAAATATTAAAAATTAAATAAATTTAGGTGAACTTTAATTAACCTGTATTTAAATACCTTTTCAATATTATTTGGAGAGACCTAATATTTGTAATGATTATTATTATCTATAATTTATAATGGAAAATGAAACATTTGAATTCATAAATATATATATATTTTATTTATTATATATTTTTTTCTTATTATTATATTTATATATTATGAGTTATTATTTATATAATAATTAATTTAATTATTATATATTCTCTATTATTACTTATATATATTCAATATATTATTATTATTATTATTGATATAATGATTAAAAATATTGAATTTAATTATATATATATTATATAATATAATAGTAAAATATAACTATATTATATAATTTTTAAATTACTATTATATATAATATTAATTTATAAATTTAAATTAAATAATATTATTATATATATATATATAAAATTATATAAATATATAAATATTTATATATAATATAGTATTAATATATATATATACAATTATATAAATAAATTAATTATATATCATATATATAATTATATATATTATACATATATTAAGTATAATATATAAATATAATAGATTATAATTATTAAATTAAATTACATATAGATATAATTATAGCTTTATTAAATATATATATTCATTTATATAGCAAATCTTATATATATCATTAATAGTCCCATATTAAGAATTACAATATATATAATATATAATTTATATTTATAAAATAATAATATATAATAATAATAAATATTAATAATATATATATATATAATAATAATTAATAATAATATTCTATATAAAATATACAATATATAAAATTATATAAAATTAATAATAAATTAATAATCTAATATAAAATAAATAATATTTTTAATTATTATCATAACCAATTAATAAAGTAATTCTTATTAAATTTATATTATTTTAATTAATTTTTTGTAAATTTTATAGTTTTATACTATATATATTACAATAGTAACTTTGATTTAAATTATATATTCCTCACCTCAATTATATAGTAAATATATTAGATCCTTATAGTTTTATTATATATAATAATCATATGGAAAAAAATAGTAATAAATAAATAATCATTCCTATTGTGACCACCATTAGTAAACATTTAGGACGTTTTGAAAATTCTAAAGTTATCTCCGTTTAATTCGAGACTTCTATATAAAAATAGAAAGTAAAATATAAAATACCTTTTAAAAAAATACAAAAAAAAAAAGAAGTATTAATAAAATTTTATAGAAAAAAATAAATAAAATTAAGTAAATAATAAAGAATTAAAGGGTTTATGTGCTATGTTGGTAGAAATTATAATTTCCAATTTTAGTATTTAGTCGATTTTTTTTGTAATTCTACCTTTTTCTTGTTTAACTAGAATCCTTGCCGTATAAGCTTTTCCTTACCGGAGTAGGCAGCGATTCTTAGTTATCCCTTCCGAATAAATGCGTCTGTTTTTTTTAATAAAATTTCGAGAACATCGGATTATATTCATTTACCTATTCTCTAACCCATAAAAAGGTGATTATAAAGTGAAATAAATAAATAAACTTTGATGTAAAATAGGAGTGATAAAGAGAATTAATTTTTCAGTGTAATATAATTATAAAGTGACCTATTAATCACTTTTAAAAGATGGCGCTGCAAGATCATTATATTTTTCTGAAAAGCCCCAATTTTCATAAGGTTAAGGACATTCCTATATGATAATGGATCTAATTTGTTGTTTGCGTAATTTTTCTATATTATGATTCGATGGTATAGCATATTTCTCTCACAAATAGTCCTTGTTTAACTAGACAAAAAAATAGTAAGGGGTATCTTATGGATACATTCAATAAGAAATTTTGTTTAAATTATATTTTTTTATTTTACTGGTTGATATATTTATATAATTATAATAATAAATAATAGATGATTATATTATGCAATAAACTTATATTATAATATAATTTTCTAAATTTTACTAAATATTTTATATAAAAAATTAATAATATTACCCATAATAATATATTTTTGGCTATTAAGGGGACCATCAACTATTAGTTATAAAAAGTTGCTTCATCATTTCTAATAACCTCCAAACAATTTGGAAAACCCCACCTCAAGCTCTTTAATATAATATAATATAGGATTATTTAAAATTATATAATTAACTTAATATATTAATATTTTTTATAATTATTATATTTATATATATTATAGTATATTATTTAATTATAATATATATAATATATTATTATATAATTATATATATTATTAAGGTTTCAACATCAAAATGTGTGTTTATATAGTAAAGATATATCGATATACCCGCAATTAGTCTAAAATATTTTTAATAAATATATATATTAATTCCAGAATCATATTATTATATCTAAAATTTGCTTTCGATATTTTTAAATTTTATATATATGAAATTAAAATTTGATATAGATTATTATAATTTCTAATATATATATATATAATATATACTGATATCATACTATTATAATATTACAGTATTATCTATGCCTATATAATTAATATTTATACTAGATAATTTATATATTATAATATAATTGATTATCTAATTATATATTATATATATATTTATATATATATATAAATTGTATTTACCTATATCTATACGTATATATATAGTATATATTATTATATATAATTGTATACAATATTAATATGTATTATATTATATAATATTATTATTATATTATATAATATATAAATATTCTATACCATATTTAATACTTATTTATTAGTATATAAGGAAAACCCATCATCAGTTATCTTGTATTTATTATTTGTATTCAATTCTTCATGCGGAAAAATTAGGTGAATACAGCCGACCCGTGGAAATAGTAGGGAAATGAGCGGGAAAGTTTGTCCGAAACCTTCCGTCTTGATGTGACGTGGGATACGAGACTTCCCCCCGCTGACACCCAAATACAAAGAGAGGGGTTTCGGTGGCCCTCCCATTGGGGGGGAAATAGTCTATAAAGCCTTTTATCTATCTCCGCATTAAGGCCGAGAGACCCCGACCTCTTCCATCGGTGCGGTATACTGGGCTTTGGGTGTTATTCATATAGTAAAAAATATAATAATAAAAATAATAAAATATAATAATAAAATAAAATATGAATAAATTTATATTAACAATAATATATTATATATATTTGATGACAGTTTTTTAACTGTATTTTATTATCATATTAATCGAACATAATTAATTATGGCCAGTATTATATTATATATTCTAAATAAGCGTTATAATAACGATATATAATAAACTCATAGCTATTAACAAATCCTTTATTACTAAGAAATGTCTATTTACGGTCCTAAGATACTAGTACTAATTTTTTTTTTGGTACGGAGGTATCTGTTTTTTAAGAAGGTATCTAAACTAATAACTTTACTCATAATTATTATATATAATCATACTATATATTTAACTCTATCTGTAATTTGGTTGAATAACTTATATAATATGTACTATCTAGTAATAGATCCTTGATAAGTATATAATATACTTATATTCACTATCTCGAAGTAATATTTGATATATATAATAGTATATAATTAATATATATACTCCAATTAAATTAAGTGAAAATATAATGAACCTTTAAGCTTCGTTAGAGTAGATGTACTGCTTCGGAGATGCTTGGATGGGGGGGGGGCATCCAAACAATGCAGCTCGTGCTTTTTTAACTTCTTTTTATATAAAAGTTATAATTATGCTAGATTATAATATATTAATAACTATCTATAATATATTAACTGGTATATTAAGTAGGTTAAGAGTTATACGGTGACCTATCGTATATCGTATATAATGGGTTTATATAAGATATGACTCTATACTATCATAAGGTACTTTCCGCCATACTGTATATATATTTCTGTATATATATATATATTTAATATATAGCCATGTAATATTGTGTATACATATATATTATTATATATAATACACTAAATAATTATTACTTTTCTTTCTATATTAATTTACGCTCAAAAATATTTATTTGTTTATAATCTTTATTATATACAATTTTTCACTTTGTTGAGTCTTCACTATAACTTATACTATCATCTATATCTTATAACGTTATTCACTTTTATATATATTATATATATATATATATACACCAGATTCTAACTCTATGCTCAAACATTCATTCCATGGCGGTTAAATTTGTATAATATTTATTAATAATAAATAGAATAAATATTTATATTCAGTTTAAATTTTATCGCTTAGCAATTATTTCTAAGGTGTTTATACCTAGTCTTATTATAGAAATATATATGATGCTCAATGTGTGAGTGGGTCTGGTACATAAACTCCATAGTAGTATTATATGATTATAAATCAAGAACATATAATATTTTATCTATGATGACTTTGGTCATTCTACTAATTATCTAATTTACTATACTATCTTAATCAATTATATCAACATATAAGTAAAATTAATTAAAGAGAATATAATAATAATTTATCCATAAATAAAACACTCCTAAGCTGTAATCAGTTTGAGAAGTGAAATATACTACAATTAATGTATTAAATAATTTATATTCAGAATAATATATTATGTTACTAATAATAAATAAGTAAAGATACTATTATAATTTATAATATATATATTAATTTATTTGTTTTATTAATGATAATAATATAATCTATCATTAATATTTAATATACAATTTATATAATGAAGGCTGGATTCTGTCATATCTTCTATTTGACGTTTATATTATACTTATTTCTTTAATAGCTTTAAATTGATATTTGATTTTTATAATTAACAAAATAATTTCCAGGTAATAATTTTTGATTTGATCCCGTGTGTTGAAAACTAATAGTCACAACCCTTAGTAGTTGAAATCTCTATATCTTTTGTCAGCATCTAATAATTTATCTAATTCAACCATACATTTTCCAGTTTAAAGTGTAAACTTTTGGCACCTATGGGAACTCTCATAAGTATAACCTTTACGCACCCATATAACCAAAGTTTATTATATAAACTATAGTTATTATAACTCTCTTGCTTTTATAAGGCTTACCTATTCAATAATTACTTTCTAATTAATATTTTACATATGAACTCCTAAGATAATATTTCTATCTCAGGTTATGCTCAGTATAGCAATAGTTCTATAAGATATATCGGAAATATTAAAATTTCTAAGTCAAATCATTAAATATAGAAGTTGTTTTTAACTTATCTACGCAGGCTTATGATATATACTTTTACTAAATCCTACTGTCTGCTTATCTTCCACCATATATATATAATATATTTATATTCAATTCTAAAAACAATTATTTAAAGTGTTTATAATATATATTCATTATTAATTATATATATCCTAACGTAAAACTTTAATCATTACCTATAATAATATTTTCTACTATCACGGTTAAATCTATAAATATTGCTATATATACTACTAGGTATATAGTTATAGTTTGTATTGTATTTAAACATTTATGACAAACATTTATTTTACTTATAAACTTCTAATAATTTTTATAACTAATAAAATTTTATTGCCATTGTATATATATATTTATAAGTTTTACATTCTCCTAATAGCTATCTTACTTTAATCAGAGACTTAATTTATATTAATATATCTATATAAATAATTAACCTTATTATATACTATATTTTTATATAAAATAATAAATAAATCCAACTATCAATAAAACTGACTATCAGTATATACCACATTTCACTCATCTACTCATTTATATATTCTATTATATCATATTACAATTAGTTATATAATCAATATATATATAACAACTACTTCCAGTTATTCAAAAGTGGATGTGCTGTGGAGTGGGATTAGCTTTTTTGGCTCTTGACCACTTAGCCGTGCAGAAAGCACTACCTAACAATGATTGACTGACACGATCATTGAGGTCCGTCGCAAGTCTCTGAAACCTATGGTGGATTTTGCGAATTGAAGATGAGATCACTTAATGTTGTACACATTTTTCAGGGAAAACGATCTAGTAAGAATTGAGAGGGTAGAGAGACACTTGATTCTTCCGATTTAGTTCATGTTCTTTACTCATACTCTTTCTGTATTCAGGTGTTCATGATACTACAAACTTTCATCTACACCAATATTTAGAGGGGAGTGAAAGGTAACAAAGTGAATACTATTAATATAATCACATATTGTCATACTTTGGTAATGAATATGTAGTAATATATACATATTAAATATTACTTCAATTAATATTATTAATAAGCTTTTTTTATTTTATTAACTTATCATATTATTTGAATATATTATCTATCTATATATATATTATAATTAAATAAAAGTAAATATATATCCTTTATTATTAATATACTAAAGATCCCTTTTAATTATCTTTGAAACATAATGGTCTGAAATTAAATACTATATTATAGATAATAATTAGTAATAGTATTAATAGTATCATATAAAATATATATTAATATATATATATATATATAATCAGCCTATAATAGTTATATATTGAAGTATAATATAGTATATATATATTCTTATGATAATATATATATTAGGGATGAGTATATATATATTTATATAGGGAAATGTAAATATCTTCTAAACACTACTACTTTTTTTATAGGTCATCTCAATATTATCTCATCTATATTGTTAGTTTATATTAGTCTACTCTATATTTATCGTTTCATAATATTCTATCTTCATCATCATATCTTCTCTATCCTTATATAACTTATACTATTATTCTATCTTTATCTATCTACTTATATATGTGATAGGTTTAGTTCCGGTTAAATTATCAATGTGGGTCTGTTGCGTTCAATTACATTATGTCTAAGAAACTGATATATTTTCTTTTGTTTTTATGTGTGTTCTTTTTTTTGTTTTTTAGAGATTCTGAATTAATTTTTCTAATTTTGGTAAAACTATACAACGTGAAATTGTTAGCTGCATTCTGTTTTAATTTTAAAAGGCAGAGGTTCCAAGATTATGGGAAATATGTTAGTTTCTATTCAAAAAAAAATTGTATTTTTTTTTAAAGTAGGTATGTACAATAAATATATATGATAATAATTGATAATGAATAATACAGTGAATTACAGTAAGTACATAAGTGAATGATACAATAATTAGGTTATAGTTGGAGATTAGTAAGTGTGTGAGGTAGCAGTGAGTAGTGATGTACGGTATGATGATGACGTGATGAACAAGTTCAGAGCCACTCGCAGCTATATATAAAGCTATTATGGATAGTTCGATTATGATGGGCAAATATAGTGATGATTTCATAATTGATATTTAATTACATTCAATAGAATAAAGTAATATTGCTATTGTATATTCAGATAGACGTTTTAATATAGAGTTACGAGAATATCTGTAGGATTTAGAGTATATATACATAATATAATATATATAATAGGTATGTATATATTATATATATATAACTCTATATATATATTATGCCATCTCAAATATATGTTTTTTTTTTAACTATTTATACAATGATAATTTATTAGTCGGGCTGTTACATAGGGTAAGAATTAGGGTGCAAGAGTGAATCTTACAGAATCTCTCCTTTGATAATTCAAATTTAAAATTGGTAAGTTACTACGGGGAAGCTATTCAATTTCTCATTTGAAAGTTGATTAAAAAAGATAAGATCTTTAAAATAACTTTAATAGAAAATCACACTAGAAAATAGGGCAATTATAATGTACTACATAATTGGCAAATCTGTCCTTCTACTCTGTGTCTTATGTAGTAAAAATTTATGCTATGGGCGTCATAGATTTTCATATCTCATAAATAATATATCTACGGGGAGGCAGACTCTATTACGTTGCTGTACGAATGAAAATACGAGAGATCGAGAACGAAACTTTTCGGTTTCAGCCGAAAATACGAGAAATTTTTGAAAAAAAGAATTTTGATATATCTCTCTCTCTCTATCTCTCGCTATATATATATATATATATACTCATATATATATAATATATATATTATTATTATTATAGTATATATAACTATATATTATATATATTATAACTATAGTATAATATATTTATTTATATACTAGGTATTATATATATATATACTATCTTCTCCTACCCAGTTAAATCTAGGTAAGTACTGATATATATTACTTATATATATATTATACTTATTTACCATTAGCTATATATATATAATATATTGGTATATTTTATATCTATTTGTTTTTTATTAATATAATATATTATATATTTATATATATAATTACTATGTTTAATATATAATATATATTATAATATATTATATATATATTTATTAATATAATTAATATAATAATTATATATAATAATATTATATATCTATCTATATTAATATATAAACTAATATTTAATAAACTAATATTAATATATATTTCTTACTATATATATATTATAATAATAAAAGAAAAAATTAAAAAAATAAACAATCAGTAGTTCAATCTTCAATCATCATAAAATCATTTCAATCATCGATTATCATATCATCATCAGTCTCAATCATCATCATACATATCATCACCAATAACCCATTCTCTCACACAAAGTCTGGAAGGTAAATGTTGCGTAAAACATATCCAGACAGAAAGTGAAATCAAAATAAGACAAAAGTAGAAAAGAACAAGTCATTAACAAAAGATAAGTAGACATATCAATAATAAGTAGAAAACAGCGAAGCGTCAGAATTATACCCCTAGAGTTATCGAGGACAAAGACCGGCCTTATATTGCAATTCCTTTTAAAGATGTTATATGGAAATGTCACACATAATCTTTAGCAATACACAGCCGCATTTCACTCCTATAGTCACACTTTGTAGTCTCAGCCTCGGACAAACTCACTATATTTTCTCTCATTCAGTTCAGCTTATTATACCTTTATGAATCATCGATTTTACTTTGGTTCCTTAGCGATTTTCTCAGCACACTACACTCAATATCTACATCTCGATATACCGAACATTACATCCATCCTTTTCCACAGACCACCAATCATATTAACGTACTTTTCATTTATTATCTAATTTACCTTTATTCTCCAGCTTTCCATTGCGCCAGTCCATACATTTTAATCAAGTTCCTCTCAAACTTAGCTGCTCCTAAGATTTGTACATTTGACATTATCAAGGCCTAAAGATTTGTCCACGATTCCATTAATATGTACTATAAATAAAAAAAAAAACATTATACACAGGTTAAAACATACCTCATGTAACCCCTAGAAGCACTCAAGACCTAAGTAGTTGGAGGGGCACAACTGACAGGCAAGCTGAAAGCCGGAAGTTTCAGCCGGATGTTGCACATTGTTGCCTTAATACCAAACATTTCCGCCATCAATCTGGATTATTTTTTTTAGAAGTTTAAGACGTCCAGAGTTAAGGTTTTATAAGGTGTATTAAACCGATTTTTAAAAGGTGTTGAGAAGACCGATATTACTGAGTTTTTATGTATACTGAACCTCAGGCTTTAACTCCCCAGAGGGGTTTTGGCTCCTTAAAGGTTTTTAAATGGTCGGGCAATAATCAATTTATTGGATGATTCAATTGTATATTATCGATGACTCGTTTCCCTACTACCCAATAAACGTTTAAATAGTTATTTCAATGTTGTTCTTTAGTTAGATTTAATTACATAGAAAATATAATGAATAAAAATTCATATCTATTATTTACATCGTTTTTAATAATTAAAACGTCATGTAAGTAACAAGAGTTCCATATAGCTAGGTAAACAGCTATATCATATATTATTAATAATTAACTATTAATTATTATCTATATACATATATATATATATTAATAATATAATTATATATATTCATAAGATATATATATTATAAAAAAAATTTATTATAATAATATTTATAATTATTTTCAAATATTATTTACTTTTATATACATATATATTAGTATATATACATGTGCAATGTGAAGTGTCAAATAGTCTTAAATAATCATGTAAGCATTTGAAATTTACACAATATTTACCTTTGAATATAAATAAATATCATTAATAATAAGTGAAGAGGAAAACGACTGGGTTTAGCGCATGTGCAATCTCATTATCTAACTTGATACCCCTCCTATAATGGTGTTGCTTTCCCGGAAATCGAGGTTATACGCTCGCTACGGTCAGCCCATTGTAAGGATATGTGGTTATAACCCGCTCATACAGCATGAATTGGTCATAGAAGGGTGTTAATTGATGCCGGTTATAATTAGAAGAGTAATGGATAAATTAGAAGTACGGGTGATTGCGTTAAGTGCTAACAATGGCTGGAGTAGGAGCGGAGTCAGCTGCCGTGTTTTAGAGTTAAAAATCAGATACAAACACATAATGGGTTAAATGTTGTGTCCTTATATATGATTCAAAAGGCCGTAAATCTCGAAGATATGAGGGTTTTTTAAGAACTCTCAATGGTGTCTTGAGCCCACCTAGGGGGGGATTTCTAACTAGAAGAGCACAAAGTGCTTAGAGAAGTGAAGAATGCACGAGTGCATAAGAGAAGAAGATGGAGAAAGGAGTAAGTGATGAAGAAATGAAATGAAGGAAGTCGAGAAGTGTTACAGTCACCGATGCTGGAGCCGGTGTGTGGCCGAGTTGTAACGTTTTCGTTTATATACAATTAGCTTTCAAGTTATAATGTTTATTTAGTACGTAGGATCTTGAATATGATAGTTATTCAGTAACTTTGTAAGGTGTTATTTGAGGACCCCAGGTGGGAATGCTCACAGTCAAAGCAGAGTGCATGGTTGGAGGAGAATGCACGGACGTGCATAAAGAAGAAATGAAGATTGCAAGATGAAAAGCAATAGATGATTCCAGAGGAATCAGAAATGGTAAGATCCCATATGAGATGGGGCCCAAGCCAAAAAACGGGGTTTTACCCATAAACATGGGTTTATTAACAGTTAAAAATGCAATGAATTTACAGGCTATTAATGATATATGAAGTAATACGTAAGCATATGTCGTACAAATGGATTATATATATTATATATATAGTTATGATAAGGTAAATACACATTAAACAAGTATAGCCAATTATGAATATTAACTATTATATTATACTATATTAATATATAAATCTATTTATATTTTTCTAATATACGAATTTAGCACATAAATGTTTTTAATTATAACGCATATCTCTCTCTCTCTCTCCTCTCTCTTTTCTTTCTTCTTCTTCAGTCTCCTCTCTCTCTCTATCTCTCTCTTCTCCTCTTTTCTCTCTCCTCTCCCTCCTCCCTATCAATCTTTTTCAATACCGTTGATCTTAACCGAATACAGCATTACTGTTGACATGACTGATTCTGTTCAAACATATACATATACAGGTCGTCATTTGTATTGCATTGCACATAGATAACAAGTTTTCTAAAGGTTGAAGGCTGGCATCCTATTTTCAATCTTATTTTCTCTCTTATAAACGTCAACTCCTATCTTTTTCTTTTCTGGTTAAGCATGTACTATGTTTTGTTTGCTATTTTTATTGTTATTTTATAAGTTTTATTTTACATTTATATTTTGTGTTTAATTTGTGTTTATTTAATTTTTTTTAAATTTTATTTATTTTCAAATTTTTACTTTTTTAATTTTATTATATTTTTTATTTATTTCTAAAAATAAATTATTTTGTGTTAAAACTTTTTTTAATTTTATTTAATTTTATTATTCTTACATAAATTATTTATTTTTTAAATTTTAATTATTTAATTTTATTTATTTAAAAAATATTTTTATATTTTTTAAAAATTTTATTATTTTCTATTTTATTTGTTTAAAACATTTTGTTTTTACTAAAAAATTTATTCTTTTATATGTTTTATATGTAAAAAATTTGCGTTTGTCAGACCTATAAGCAGTAAGAGTAGTAGATGCCGTAAGACATACCACCTATTTTCCCAGCCATCCATCGATATATTGTTTCTTCGTCACCTTTAGGTCAATTTCGGTGTCTTTTTTGTATACATTAACTAAAAGATCTTTGAATTTAATTCATAGTAAAAGTGATAAGGTTTCATTGCACCCTAAGCAGTAAGCAGTAAAGTAACCACCCACCCACCTTCCACCATCCATGATTTCGTTATCCTATTGCTTAAGTCATAATATTTTAATATATTTTTTGTATAAACATTAAAGTAACCTTTGAATAAAATATCATTGTAAATTAAAGTTTATATGACTCTAAAGCAGTAAGAACTGTTAACATATAAACTCAATCATTTAATATGCAACATAATATTTCTTGACTGCATGCGTACAGTAAATAAAACTGCTATCATCGCAAATTAATAGCTTACAAGCAGTAAACGTACTAACTTGCTATGCATTGGACTATCGGCCTTAACTCCACTTTTATAATCATATCACTATATCACATAATGTTAATTTAACATTGTATATTTAAACATAACCTAACAAAGAATTTATGATAACCATCCGTACCTATTTTCACTGATGACGATAAGTGCTTAACAAAAGTTTAACAATCGTAAAGATAACATACATATTCCCCCCGGACATAATAAAACATAACGGCATAACATACTGCATACCTTACATACGGATAAACTCCTTCCTTAACAAAGTTCTCTGCTTATCAAGAGCTAACTAACAAATATGTAAACATAAACGAAAAAGATGAATGTAAATTAACAAAATGAACAAACTTTATCATACTAACCTAGTATTATCACTGACAATTGAATGGTTGCCAAGAAGAAAAGTTTTTCACATCTATAAGCTAACATATCATAACCTAACTAACATATTAAACTACATACCTTAGTATGAATAAGCTATAACATTTATATGGGACTAAACCACATAAGTAAGCTATACAGCTTTAACGCTTGAAACCAAATTTAATAATTTTTTTTATCATAACCTAACCTAACTTATCTTTCATACTGACCAATCGAACTATAACGGCTAGCATAACAAGTTTTCACATCAATAAAGTTAATAAATAACCTGAACTAAGACATAGAATGTAAACAAACTAACATCCCTACGTATGGATAAACTGCTTAACATTAACAAATTCCGTATCTAACAAGTAAGTAGCTAACACTACTAAAAACTTCATTAAATTGAATTTATAGAATCTGCCTGTCACCGTTCTGTACAGCACCGGGAACAATTGCTTCGACTCCTTCTCATTCCTTCTTCATCCTTACTCCTTTTTCCATCTTTTTCTTCTCTTATGCTAAGCACTCTGTGCTCTTCTACTATTTCAGGCGTGCCCCCCCTCTGGGGGCACAAGACACTATTGGGATTCGTGAAACCTGCTTCATAGATTGGTAATACGGCGCTATTTAACAAATGTATCAGGACAGTTCATTTAACCCATTCTGGTCTGTGCTTAATTTCACTACAGGATCCGCGAGCAGTCGTCTCATTTGTACAGCATTACTCAGCTCTCTCTAATTCTATCATCTCCTTACAATGTAGACTGCCAAATTTCATCCTTCTACTAATTGTCAATTTTGGGACTCATCATCTTTACAGAGGCGAAGTGGCAGAAATCTCGATTCCGGGAAGGCGACACCATCAGACAAAGGGGGATCAAGTTTGGAGGAAGATTCCATGTCTCAAACCCCACCCTCCTTATTTTATTTATTTAATTTATTTATTTTTTTATTATTTATTTATTATTTATTTGTTTACCTTTATTAACATTTTTTTTTGAGTGACATGCATACAATACATTCAATTGTAGATATTAAAGATGTTTTTACGGGAGGAGGCAAATTATGTGGATTAGATTTGATAAATGTGGCTGGGGATGGTATGACTAATTATTTCTTATTTGTTTCGGTCCAATATGACTGTTTGACTTCTGAAAGCGCAAAATTATTCAAAGGAAAGTGAGACCAGTTCCAGCAGAGGTTTCAAATGAGGTTTACTGAAAGACTATTGTTTGACAATTTTTGTTTACCAATATTTACGAAGTAATTATTAAGTTCGTCGGCAATATCTTTTTGTTGATTTAATATTTCTCCCATTATTTTTATTTCATTTATTTTGTTGGTTTTTGAATTATTTTTGTTGATTAGATCATAGTTGATTTTGAGTCATCATATACATCGCTAAATTTACTTGTGTAATATTTAGTTTTTATAATAATAATAATAATAATAATAATAATAATAATAATAATAATAATAATAATAATAATAATAATAATAATAATAATAATACATATAATAATAATATCTATTATTATATGTCAATAATATAAAGTATTATATATAATAGATAATAATAATAATAATAAAATATAATATATATAATAATATAATCTATATAACTAAAAAATAATAATGATAAACAGAAATAATAATAATAATATAATATAATAATTATAATAAATATAAATAATAAAATAATAATAATACTATTTCATAATAATTTGGTATTATTTGTCCAATCGAATGTAGAAATATTGCTTCACCAAATTTTTTTCTTTTTTTTAAATAAATTTAATCAAATAAATTTGAAATTTTCTATAAATATTCGAGAAGCACTATAAAAATTGGTTTGCGACGAAAGTAAGTGGGTAATAGCCATTCTGTAAAGGACTTATAAAGTACCTCTTTTTTTATATAACATATATATATTAATATATTATATATATATATATATATTATTATTATATATATATATAGTATATACTATATATATAATATATATACTATATTATATATATATATATATATATATAGTATATATATATTCACTATTATATAAATATAATTTAGTAACTATGACACATCCTAACCAGGCATAACTCCGTCAGAAGTAATAAAAGAAACAAAGGTTCCCAAAATAATTTAGGTATTGAAATTTTAAAAATGAATTTTTTATTAGTAAAGAAAAATTAGAAATTTGATTTTAACAATAGAAAGAACTTACTTTTTATATTTTTTCAGCTTCAATTGATTAATTTTCAAATTCATTTATTTAATTTTTTAAGTTTATTTCAACGTAAATATTTATTATTTGGTGTCACCATAAGTTTTGTATATATATAAATTATATACTCTATAATAATAATCTATATACTATTAATTTTATGTATATTTAATATATATATAGTATTATATATATATTTAATATATATCTATATATATATTATATTGTGTTAGTATATTATATATATTCTTATTGTTATAAAAAATTTAATTTTTTATAAATTATTAATTTTGATCCTATTAAAAGTATTATTTTTAAATGGTCAGATTTTTTTAAGTGCTCACAGTATGTAGCAAATATTTGCATGTTTTAGTAACAAAAATTAATATATTTAGAATAATCCGAAAATTCTAAGGATGGATTTAACTTTTTTTTTTTTTTTTTTTTTTTGAAGTCATTTTTTTTTTTTTTTAACTAAAGGAATACCTAGGGTAAACAAAGATGGCAGAGTCGGGGTCTTCGGCCCCGGTGATGACGGGGGGGGGACTAATCACTCCGGGATGGTCTCCGGACCCGTCTTTGTCTTTGGTGTCGGGGGGGTTCTCGACCATCCCTTCGCGGGTATAGAAAGTCCCCTCTGTCCCCGTCGGCTCGAGCCCTAAATACGGTGAATATAATTTTTGTCTTTTTTTGTAAAATTTTTAAGTCTTTTTGAAGGGGGCTGAGCCGACGCGGCGACAGAGGGGGGAGCGGTTTCATCGCCGGAGGGGTGGTCGGAACCGGACACCCAAAGACAAAGAGCGGGGGTTCCGGAGACGCTCCTTAGGTGGGGGTTAGCTCCCCTCGTCGTCCACGGGAGGCGAGAGACCCGACTCTGCGTCCTTTGCGTTTACGCTAGGGTACTCCTTGTAAAAAAAAAAATTTTTACTTCCAAAAGCAGAAAAAAAAAAAAAAAAATAAAAAAAGAAGTTAATCCCATCTTTGAATTGATTCTTAAAGGATATAATATTTGTTTTTTATGTGGGCTTTCAGCTAGTATACTGTGAGCATTAAAAAAATCTGACATCTATATATATTGGTATATATATTATATATATCTAGTATATTCTATATTTTATCCGGCCTATATAGGTTGGGGGGAGGATTATATATTTATTATTTATATAATTATTTATATATATTGTAGTATAAATATATATATATATATATATCTATTATATATATTAATATTATATTATATATATTATATTATATATTATTATATATATTTATATATATATATATATATATATATATATATAATATATAATATATATATATATATTATATATACTTATATATTTATATTATATGATATATATTAATAATATATATATACTGATTATATATATATATTAGTATATATATTATATTATATTAGTAAAAACTTTTGTGCACACAAATAATAAATATTTACGTCGTAATAAACAAAGAATAAAAATAAAAAAGTAAGTTCTTTTTATAGCAAATCAATCTTTTTAAAAATAACTTCTTCCCATTTTTTTGACCGATTATTAATTAGCATGAGTTCTCTTAACATTCCATAAGTTCTGTCTCATTTTCAAAAGCCTATGGAAAAGCACAAAACAAAAAAAAAATTCTTTTAGATTTTTATTAATATTATTTATATTATACGTTGATGTCTAAAATAAAGTTCTCTTTTTTTTAGGTTTCAATACATACAGAAGTGTTACATCCAATTCATGTTGTATCTACGATCATTATTTTGTAGAACCAAAGTTAAATAAGGTCCGATATTATATATATATATATAATTATATATAGTATATATATAGCTAAATTACTTGTTATCTAATCGAATAAATAATTATACAATATTACTATAACCATCGAATTGCATATAAATAAAAGTAAAATAAATTTTAATTATATTTAAGTATATTATATTATTATATATTATATTTATCTATATATATACAAGAGGCATGGCGCATGTTACTCAAAAAAGTATTCCCGAACTAGTTACCCGTCTATGTCGTTTCTTGAAAGGAAAGTAACGTTTACTTTTATGCTTTTGACTACCGACAGTAATTACGATATCTTAGGTATTTATAGGTTATGTATATTAAATTTTCTACATTATCAATTATTATTAAAAGGAATTCTTTAATAATTTTTTATAATTATTACAATAAAAATAATAATAGTTGAAAATTAGCTTTATAAAATCTGAAGGCGTTTGTATATTCGTTTTGTTGGCCTTCCTTTATGAAGGTTGCATTTCATTGTCATCTGAATTCTGTTGGTGCACTGTCATTTTAAAGAAATATAATCATTTTAATTGGAACAAATCGAATATCAAACCTTCATCCTATTACAAAATGTAACACTGGGTTGACTACTCTGCAGAGGCGTTTTTGTTTAATTATTATTTACCTTTTTTTTGTTTATTATTAATTTATTTTTCTTCCAGTTTCTCTCCGTTTAATTTTATAAATATATAGAAATGAAATTTATGCACTTTTAAGATACATAAACAATTTAGTAAAAATTTATTACATTATTTTTTTGCAATAATTTCTAAAGTTTTCCTTAATATCACGTGGTGCTTGATTTTTCCACATGTATCAAACAACATGGCATCAAATTTGAGTCTGCTCCTGTCAAAGCTATTGTTGAGAGTAGAAGTAAGCTAAGAACCCAATGATGCAAAAAAAGAAATTTCAGCTTTATATATATAACTATATATCTCACTATACATATATATCATCTAAAATTTATATTCCTTTAATATATATTTATTTAATATATATATATTTATATTATATAATATATTATATATATATATTATATATATCCTATATATATATGGCGTATCCATGATTTTTTCGGGGGGCCAGACAAAAATCGTTTCTTATATTATATATATATATATATATATATACTATATATTATATGTATTATAACATATATATACTAATATATATAATATACTAATCTGGTTTTATATAGTATATTACTATTATATATATTATATTAATATATGTCAGCTCCAGAAAGCAACATGCACGTAACAAAAAAAGTAACAAGTATGCGCAAAATAAATAAATTTTTTATCAAAGACATTTTTATTTATGAATTTTAAAAAATAAATAAAAATAACGCTTTGAAAAATTTGAACATACAAGATGTTGGAAATCTTGAAGGCTTGACATTTATGACATGTGAATGTAATCGGCGTACTCTCAAGTAGGAGGCAAGGTGCAATGTGGATTTTTTTTCTTTTTTAAGCTAAAGAGATCCGGGTCTAACAAGAGATGGATAAGTCGGGTTTCTTCGGCTACGGGGGAGACGGGGGATCTCGTCCCCTCTGTCCCGTAGGCCGAACCCCCCTTAAAAAGGTTAAACCTAAGAAAAATAACATCTTCTTCAAACAGCGTAAAAAATGGCTTTGGCAACTTTTGCTCTCGTCAACTAGCAGGATTCAAGGTCAATCACAGCGGCGTGCACTTGCGAGTTCTAAAAGTGGTGAGTGATATTAGGTGATTTTAATTATAGAAAAAATATTTTTTTTTGTAGTTTCAGCAATCCGATTAAAAGTTAGAAAAACATTAAAATGTTTACTTATTTTCTGTAGCTGTTATAATTTTTTAGTTACATGCTGATGCTTTCGGGAGGCTGGCATTACTCATCTCCTATTACATATTATATATATTTACATATATATATATTCTATATTTATGTATATATATATTATTATTATATATCTATATACTTATATATATATATATATATTACTATAATATATATATACTATATATATAATACCTATAATATATATATATCATCTATATATATATTATATATCTATATATATATATATTATATTATATATATATAATTATCTATATATATATATATATATCTTATATATATATATTATTATATATATATAATTATATATATTTATATATATATATCATAAATACTATATATATTAAAGTGGTAAGGACCAATATTAAATTTCCTAAGAAAAAAAGGAAATAATTTATTAATTTCTAAAAATAATACTGATGTTAAACTATTAATCGAGACATAGAAGTGAACATAAGTCGAATAACTTCTTCAGTTTTCATCAATATTTCAATGATGTAGATTAGGGCAAATCCAGTAAGTCTCTTTCATCTCCAATAGTTTTCCTCAAGTAGGTTTTCAGAAGTCAATGTAAACCTTTCTTTCCTGATGCGTAGACACTGGTAAAATTCGCAGAATTTACAACAATTTGTAAATTGTACTTTGAAAAGACTAGTTCGTCTTTGTGTTTTTATGGCGATCTGTGCTGTGATGATTTCAACTTCCATAAATCCATTCTGCTTTTCCTAATCTCAATTGGCTTTCTGAGATCTTCTTTGTAACATGTTACATCTTTATCTCTCATATGGCATTACACTGATTCGGTATGACAAATTGCAAGAAGATTAATTTCTTTATGACTTAAAAAACTTTCTCCTAAGCTGAATTATCATCCAAATGGTATAAAAATGGATGTGCGATGAATAAGTCTGTGGGTCAGAGTAGGAATGTTGCGGTCTCTATTTTTTGGAATCTGTGTAATTCTTGGTACAGCATTTCTCAATATACCCAGCTTAGATGTCAGATCGTTTAACATTCTTCAAAATATGACTGAAATTCTGATGTGCTTTCTCTTATGGCTTCAATGTTTAGTTTTACTAGATTAACTTCATTATATGACTTACACAAATCATACATAATGTCTGCATCGTTTGAAAGATGTATGTAAACTTAAATATTCTTTTAAACAAAAGAAAACCATAAAAGATGCACTTTAACATTTAAGAATTTAAATTGCTTTTTTGAAATATTTGCATTCAATTTTAATTTGTTTAAAGCTGCTATTATCGGGTTTACATCTCTTTAAAGTAATAGAAAACCGATAAAATAGTTGGTACCAGCGAGTTTTCGCAAACTTTTTTATTCTCTTCTTGCTACTTCTTAGGAATCAGTTCTTCTATTTTTTCTAACACTTTTTCTTTAACATTAAAAATATGTATGAGCCAGGATTATTTTCATTGCACTTAAATTATTTTGAACTTTAGAAGCCTCTGTGAGGCATAAATTTAAGCATGCAAAAAGCAGTGAGTTTAAATGCTTTTTGGACATTTTCTCCTATATTATCTTCGACACCATGAGAATGTTTAAACTTAATACTCTCCTGTTTCACTCTATTACTGGCTACACCCGTCCCTTAGATATTCAATAAACAAGTTTCATGTTCCTCTTACTTCAATTAATTTTGCAAGACTTATTCGTCCAATCATTTACTGAGACGAAAAACAAACTCTTTGCCGGTAAAGTATCATATCAACGTAAACGTCACACCAAGAAATTGTTCTTTGGAGCACCTCGTGGTCGTCTCATCGGCTAAGACAGTAAGTTTACTTTTATTTATAGGGTCACAATTTTACGTTGACTGAGATGCGCAAATGGGCTGCAATTGAGCATTTTGGCCTGTGATGGGTATACGGTTTTAGCACTGAGCTTTATTAATATTGAAAGACATGGTTCAGCATTACCTCGATTTTTTAAAAGACTCTCAAAATTGCATGTTTCCCAGGCGTAAGAAAGTTCGCATTCGACCTGAGTCATGATGTCCACGTAACGATATCATTCTGCTCACCCAGAATCGATTGGTTTAACATTGGAATTAAGCCGCTTTCTATCTTCATGAAATGAAATTTAGATCGCATTATTAATATCCCAGACATTCATTTTTTTCATGAAGAAAGTTAGATAGCTTTATTAATATCCAATCCATGCTCGTACTCATATCAATTCCATATCTAAAATTTATCATATAACAAAGTGAATGAGGATCTGAAAAGTATGTGATAGTGCTTTTATCATGGTTGGTATTTTAATTTAATTAGCCCACAGCTTGTCATATTCTCTTACTACTTTTCTGTTTCCGGTGCAAGTCACGCACCTTACCCCCAGTCTTGGGGAAAGAAGGTCGATGATATATAATTAATATATTATATATATATATAATAAATTTGTATATATATGTAAATGTTAAATATATAAAATATATATATACTATATATATATATATATATATATATATATATATATATAATAATATATATAATTCCATTTAGGAAAAAAAAGAAGAAAAACAAGAGGAAGAAGAAGAGGAGGAAGTAGTGGAAGAAAAGAAAGAAGAGAAGAAAACCGAGAAAAAAGAAGAAAAGAAAACTGAGAAGAAAGAAGAAAAGAAGGAAGAAAAGAAGGTAGAAAAGAAAGAAGAGAAAAAAGAAGAGAAGAAAGTAGAAAAGAAAGAAGAAAAGAAGGTTGAAAAGAAAGAGGTAAATCAATTAATTAATTTTTTCGAATTTAAAAAAACTTTCAAATTTTTTTTTTTAAATATTTAAATTATTTTTTCTTTTATTCTTTTTTCTTTTAAAATTCAAATTTTCTTTTTTTTTCTTTTAATTTTATTATTATTCAAATTTTTTTTTTAATGCTATCACAACTTTTTTTTATAAAAAAAACTGTAATAGTAGTGCCGAGGGGTGTCACCCCCGATTTTTATGAAAATCACAGGATATACTCTAAAAAAATAATAATGAAGAATAGTGAAAACGAAAATCGTCGCTCTCTTAGGAAAAAAAGTTACAGCCTCTCAAAGTTGTTAAAAATCCCATAGGATTTTTTATAATTTTTTTTTTTTTAAAAATCACTGGATATACTCAAAAAAAAAAAAAAAATAATGAAGCTTAAGAAAAACGAAAATGATTTAAGTCTTTAGGAAAAAAAGTTAAGAGCCTCTCAAAGTTTAAAATTTTCTCATAAAAAAAAATTAGTGGGCCTCGTGCGCGTTTTAGGGCAATCGTAGTTCAGGTTATGATAAGATTTGTTAATTCTACATAGATTTTCTCTGTGTATACCTAACAAAACTTACATAACCTGAACCTAGAGGGCTGAAATGAGACCTAACTTGGAATGAAAAAATGAAAAAGTCTATGGGAGTTTTAACAACTTTGAGAGGCTGTCACTTTTTTTTCCTAAGGAGAGCGACGATTTTCGTTTTCATTATTCTTCATTATTATTATTTTTTTAGTGTATATCCTATGATTTTTATAAAAATCGGGGGTGACACCCCTCTGCACTACTATTACCAAAAACTCTTATAAAGACTAGGTCTTTAAAAAAATAATTCTATTTGACAATACTATTTTATTAAATATTTAGTTTTAATTGCCTATCATAATTTATATACGGAAAATAATCATTAAAAATTATCCAATAATATCCATTAAATTATTGGATTTTTTTAATAATTTTTTATATTCGAAAATGCGGATGAATTACTGTTTATTGATGCTTTCGGCACAAATTTTTTTGTGGAAAATTTATTCTTTTTTTATTATTATTATTTATTTTATTATTTGACAAATCTATTCGCAGAAACAAAAACAATAAAATTTGAATCACATTCAAACAAAACAGGATTTGTTATGTTACATGCTATGTATTATTTTATGTTTTATTTTAAGTTACTGTTTATTTGTCATGTTATAAATGGTTTTTATTTTGTCACGTTATGAATCATTTTTTTTTTGTCATGGTACAAATTGTTTTTTTTTTCTCATGGTACAAATTGTTTTTTTTGTCATGTTATAAAGCGTTTTTTTTAGTCATGTTACAAATTGTTTTTTTTGTCATGTTACAAATTGTTTTTTTATGGTATATCTGTCACAAATTTTGTTTCTATATGCACTTATTATATAAATTTGATAAGTTTGATAAATACATATTTTTGTTTTGAAAACAGTTAAATATTTCAAATTATTTTTTATTTATTTATATTTGCATGAAAGTTAGTTTTACTTTTGTCATATGTTATACACAGTTCAGTTACAATAATATATATATATTATATATATACTATATAAATTATATATATATATAATATATTATATATATATATATTATTATATATATATATATAATATATATATATATATATATATATATATATATATATATATATATATATATATATATATATATATATATATATATATAATATAATATATAATTATAGTATATATATATATATATATATTATATATATATATAAAAAAAAATATAAGCCTTATATAATATATATATATATATATATATATATATATATATAAATTCCCCTTAAATGCCATTTGTTTGTGTCTCTTAAAATAAAAATCTCAAATAGACTTGAGAAATAAGAATTTTAGCAAATTTCGTTAAAATAAAAATTCTTAAAAATAATCCCAATTTGTTTTGTTAAAATTATCTCTCTCCCCTTTTAACTGTTTTTGTAAACGTTTTCTAATTTTACGGAATAAAACAGAGTAAAAAAATTACCGAAGAAGAGGAAACGGAAACCAATAAAAAGGATAAGAAAAAAGATACTTCGAAAACTCCAATACGAATGGAAGAAGAAATAACAACTGAGGTAATTGAAAAGACACCGCAAAAAGATGGCGTTAAATTAGAAGAAGAAATTACTGTTGAGAAGAGTAAATCTGCAAAAGGTGGATCAGATCGTAAAGATAAAATTAAGACTGAAACAATGGAAACTACCGAGGTAGTTGAAAAGACGCCACAAAAAGACGGTGTTAAGTTAGAGGAAGAAATTACTGTTGAGAAAAGAAAAACTGAGAAAGGTGGATCTGATCGTAAAGATAAAACTACTACAGAAAAAATGGAAACTACAGAGGAAACAGAGATAAAAGAAAAGAAAAAAGATGACGGGAAAGAAAAATCAGTTACTAAAAAAGAAGAAGAAACGAAAAAGACGACAAAGAAAACTTCTGATAAGAAGCCGACAATAGATCTCATAAGCTCAATATTAGGTGTAAAAGATGATGAAGAAGAATCTGCCGAACCTCCTCCTCCACCTGTTCGTAGAAGAGATGAATGGACAAAAGAGACAAGACGACCTTCTTATGTCGAAGACCTTAAAAAGGATGATAAACCATTATCTGTTGAACTTTTAGGACTCCCTTGTGAGGAACAGTCAGCACTATCTCCGCGCCGAAAGAGTATTGAATGGAAGCAAGATGCAATCAAATTGCTGAAACCAGCAGAAAAAAGTATGGGCATTGGAGAACCGGCACCATCTCTTTTGGTGAATGATGAGTATCCAACAAGTAGGCGATCATCTGATGTAGAAGAAATTAAAATCGAGGTGCCATTATCGCCGAGTTTGTTGTCGAAAAACATTGTGGAGCCTTCTGATGACTCTCCACCTCCTCCGATACGTTCGAAAGACGAATGGAAAAAATATCAAGAAGAACAAGACGCTTCCTTTACTGGATCACTTGACAAACCTATATCCAAGAAGAAAAGCCAAGTTGATGCGGAAGGAAAGGTGACACAAAAAGGTCGTGAACCTGGAAAATCTTACGATCAGCAAGACGTTATTAAAACTATTATTACTTCACCCGAAGATGAGGATAAATCGATTGTCAAAGGAAAGGGAACGAAATCAAAAGTAAGAAATTCATAGCGAATAACATCTATGCTGAAGTATTTAACCATTTATATAAGTCGTGATGCAGTTATGAATTAAAACCACTGACGTGGAAAAGTTCCTTTACATTTTTGTTTGAAAAGTGTGTGCAAAAAAAAATATGATTTACAAAATCAACATACATATATTATTATTATTATTATTATTATTATTATTATTATTATTATTATTATTATTATTATTATTATTATTATTATTATTATTATTATTATTATTATTATTATTATTATTATTATTATTATTATTAT
>JABUQX010028695.1:0-20000 GCA_015478945.1 Trachelipus rathkii | reverse complement strand
AGAGGAAGGTGTAACCGACACACGATTGCTAGCATTTTATAAAGCCTATATTTCCTTTTACCTCCACTTTATGATTAGTATAGCATCTTCCAAAACCTTTTGTTATTCACTCTTTGAACGTATGTGATCTGTTGAGTTGTTACAGATCCTGGTATGTCTATGTTTATGATATATAGTAGGGACAATCAGGTATACTAAGGCTTCGCGTGCTAAGGTAGTACATTTTTCTAAAATTGTCAGTTTAACATTTTTTAAATGTTCACTGACTTACGTTTTTGGTATGATGCTTCGTGAGTTCATTCGATTTATTGAAGGAGACTTGGAAGGCAATCGTACCCATCACCCGGTACAACAGTGTGATAGTACAATAGAACGAAGCTCCGGAAATTTGATAATGGAAAGAGAAATTTTCTTCAGAAAAATGCAGAGTGGGTATGGTTTAGGTGGATTTTTTGCTTCGTTATTCCGTTGAGTATTCTCTGTTAAATCAGGAGGTATAATATTTTTGCTAAAAGTGCCAGGACCGGGATAAATACGATCATGTATTAAGGCGAGGTTGTCACCCTCGAATCGCTGTTAAAAGTCGACGTTAGTCGATGTTTTTGCAGATGTTAGACGGTTTTAAATTAAATCAGTTGCAAAGAACAGGGGCCTGGGATTCGAAAGTGCGAAAGGAGCTATAAACCTCCAATAATAAAAAAGAAAGGAAAAATAAAGAAAAAACCTCGTAGCAGGAAACGTGAAATAAAAAAGGGGGGAAATATTTGCAAACGAAAATGAAGAATATTTTTCTGAATTGTAATAGGCATTACATTGTACTTATTATATAGACGTGTCCCTAAGGAATATTTTCATTAAGCGTTTAACTTAGAGGCATCAAGATGCATTTCCTTTACGCCTCTAGTCCAGACTGTTGCAAGAGCGAATTGGATATCTTTATTAAATTTCGATAACAACTCTGTAAGAAAATAATTTTTATGGATCCCGATTCACGCAGTCACAAATACGGATGTACCTCTAGAATTCAACATCCCACACTTCTGATCAATATCTTGACCTTTCGAATGTGTTTTATTATTGAGTCTCAGAATAGTAAATGAAAGATGGGCTCAAGATGGTGTGTTTCCGGTATAGATATGGTGTAGTTATTGAGTCTTGGTTTCAAACTTTTTTGTATCTTTTAATTGCTTTAGTTGATGTATTGAAGTGTTGTTTGAAACTCTCTGAGGGCCGTCTTCAAGCCAGTTACATACGAGATATATGTGAATTGTGTTACTATTAATTTGTGGGAGGTCGCAGAACGGAGTTCATATGAGAGCGGTGTTGGTATTACTGAGTTAAATATATTTGAGATCTTCAAAGTTTGTTGATGCTTTTTTCAGGCTCAAATGACGTAGACTATGTTATTACGTTGGGTTTGTGTGTTACGGGGACGATTCTCAAAGATGGGAAGACGTTATGTTCGTCGGTAGTGTGTGACTGGTGCGTATTGTAGGTTTAGCTGGTCTGTGTCAATTTGGCTTAATTATTCCAAAGTTAGATGGTACAACACCGTTATCGTCTGTCCTATTTTTCAAATCTGGGTGGGGTGGACTAGTTTTTTTTGTTCCAAGCATTGTAATTGTATTATACAGCTTATAAGCAGTGTAGAGGATCTCTTGATAATCTTTTATGACCAGTACGGGCTAGTTTTATCTTTTGTGTTTGTAAAACTCTGTTAAGTTTTTGAACTTATATTTTGGTCTGATTTATGTTATATGGCTATCTTTACAAAAGGTTGTTGTATAGAGGAATTGTAGACATTAAGTGTTTTGGCGGGGTGTGGTGTGGGTAGTATTCTCTAAAAACCATCGGGTTTAACGTTAGAGGTTTTGTGGAGCGGAGTTTCAGGTTAGGACGGTCAAGCCTGTAATGTAGTAGATTTATTTTAGGATTCCCTTGTTGCGGGTTGCAGTGTGTGATCTTTGCGCCTGTGTTCTACGAACTGTTTATCAGGATTTGCGAAGCTGCTTCAGACGTCAGTCAGGTATTCGATTTCGATTATACGGTTGCCACTCTAACCTATTGCATACGATTTTAAGCCAAGATAGATAACAGCACTTTACCTAATGATCGTTGTGACTCGGGGGTGCGTAGATCTCAGGCTGAATTTCTAAAAACTTGCACGTTATCGTGATTTCTGTGTCTTGTAGTAGTAGTGAATATAAGGTTGGAGAAGTAGAGCAGTGTTAACGGAATATTCTTGTGTTATTCTAAAGAAGAGAAGGAGAAGGGAAAGAAGGTGGTGAAGCGGATAGTTGAATTTTCTTATCCTCGGAAGAAGAAAGTGTGTCTTTTTGCTGTAACGAAGGTAGTACAGGGAATATGTGAGATCGAGTTGTCAGGAATCATGTATACTCAGATGAGGACATCTCTTCGTGTTCATTGAATTTACTGAAAACATAAATGCAATCTTATTTTGAACGATAACAGTTCATTCATAAGTTATCAAAATTTGTTTAATGACTTTTACAGGATTCTCTTTAAAGTCATAGCGTTAATGTCGAGTGTTATTATGCTGTGATGTGCGCTAGTGTGAATGATGCGGCTTGTCTAAATATTTCTAAGAAAACGTTTGAAGGTCCCCTGTTAGTGATATCATTTCTTGTGCTATGATTATTTATTATGTAACTGGGTATAGTATTGTTACTATGATGCTAGAGGAATGAATATATATATACAGTATATATATATATATATATTATAATAATTATATTATATATTTTTTATTTTGTTTTTTATATAGTTGTTTATTGATTGTTGGTAGGTGTGTGGGGTTAGTGGTTTTATATAGTGTGGTGTTTTAGGTATGTGTTGTGTATATATAGTATTGGGTTGTAGTTTGTTATATATAGTATTTTAGTTGGGTGTTGGTATATATAGGGTTGTAGGGTATGTGTGTATAGTGTGTGTTATGTGGATGTGGGGTGGGGAGATATTTATTAAATAGTTGGGGTGGGTAGGTATATAGTAGTAGTATGATGTATATATGTTCTTGTATAGGTATTGGAATATTTATAAAATTTCAAACACGAGTGATGTATATATAATATATATATATATATAAGTGGTGTGGTGTTAATATAGGTAGTGTGGTGTATGTGGTTGTTAATGTGTAGTTGTGTGTTAGTAATATATATGTGTTTTGTTTGTGTTTAGTAGTAGTATGTTGTTACTATTATTGTTTAGTAGTAGTAGTGGTGGGTATATTATTTTATTTATATATTTATGTAGGGATATATTATAGTGTGTGGTATATAGTGTATTTATTAGTTATAGGTTGTATAGTTATATAGAGTGTATATTTATTATTTATATATAATGATATATAGGGTGGGGTATATATATATATATGTTATTATTATGGTATTAGTATATTATTATATATATATATGTATATATATTATATATATATATATATATAGTATATATTATATATAGTAGTATAGGTGTAGGTATAGGTATTGGATATGTGATATAAATATATATTTGTAGGGTGGTGGATGTGAGAGTATAGGTGTATTATATAGTATAAAGGGTGTGTGATATTATATATAGTATATTATGTGTTTATAATATATGTAGTATTTGTAATATAGGGGTAGTGTTATATATATATATATATATATCTATAGTATAGTACTTATATATCATGCAGTAATTGAAGTTGTTTTTGTATTACACTTACACAACACATAAATTAATATCTTCACACAATACAAGTACGTAAGACTACTATTTATATATGATGCGTATTCTTTAGTATAGTCTAGGATTGATTAGTTATGTATATTACTATTTGTATATGTTATATGAGTATAATATAAAGAACGTTTGTATCGTGCGGAAAGGAGTAGTGGTGGAGCGTATAAATGTATGATCGGCTTTGTCTGTCTTGAAGCTCGTGGGAGGGTGGGGTGGGATGTTTAATAATAACAACAGTGTGTATTAAACTTATATAGTGGGTGATATTAGTGATGGGTATAGGTATTAGTGTTAGTTGTAATAGTATATTGTAGTTTGTGTGTGTAGTTGGGTTATCTATATAGTATAATATAGGTGGTAGTTATATATATATATCAGTTGTAGGAGTTTTTAGGTTATATATGATATATATAGTGTGTAGGCGGTATACGTAGTGGTATAGTTGTGTGTAGGGCGGGTGTTATATTATATAGTGTGTATTGTTGTGTGTATATGTATTGATATGGTGATAGGTGTGTGTGTGTGGGTGGTCTATAATATATAGGTTATTGGGTGTTTGGTGTAGTTAGGTGGGTGTGGTGTGTGAGTTATATAGTATATAAGTATAATGGGTAGTATATAGGGTTATATATAGTGGGGTGAGTAGTATGGGGTGGGTGGGTGGGGTGTGGTTGGTGGTATATGGATGTTGTGTAGGTTGTATATGTTGCATGAGTATGTGTATTTTAAACTTTTCAGTATATATATAGGTAGGTATAAGTGTTAGTTAGTTGTGTATATATTATATACTATATATATATATATATATATAGTGTATATATATATATAGTTAGTAGTATATATATATATAGTTAGGGGTATTGGGTGTTAGTTATTATATTAAATATAGGTTGTAGGTATGGTGTAGTGTAGATGTAGGTGTTGTGTTTGTTGTTTGTTGTTATATGTTGTTGTATGTAGTATATTATATGTGTGTTTTATTTTTGGTATTAGTGTATTATTGGTATTTATATGAATTATAGTAGTTTGTGTAGTGGTGTATATGTTGGTGTTTTATTATAATATAGGTATTTATATATATATATGTGAAATGTATATGTATTAGTTTTATATATTATAGTTGTAGGTGGGTAGGTGGCTGTGATAGTGTATGTTTGGGTGTGTAGATAGGTATATATATAGTGGGTTGTAGAGTGGTGTATAGGTATCTAAATATAGTGTTAGGTATAGTGGTAGGAGGTTAGGTAGTATAATATATATATATTATATATTAATTATATATTATATATTATATTTATATATTATTATATATAAGTGGTAGTGATATAGGTTAGTTGGTTTAGTAGTGGTTGTGTTTTATATATGTTAGTTGGGTGTAGGGGTGGGGTGTGAGATTAGTATATTGTAGTGTGGGGTTGTTATTTATAAGATATATTGTGTTATTGTGTTATATATGTGTGGGTTTTATGTAGGTATATAATATATTTTATGGTAGTATATGTGGTGGTATATAATATATTATGGTATTGTTGGTAGGTTAGGTATATAGATGGTATAATTATTATATATGGGGTAGTGTGTGGGTATGGTAGTGTAGGGTGTGTGTTAGTTAGGGGTGGGATGATATTATATGTGTGTTAGGGTGTGTAGGGGGTTTTGTAGGTGTGTAGTGTGATTATATAGTTAGTATAGGGTGTGTGTTGTTGTGTGTATATAGTAGTATATATAATGTTGTACGTTTATATATATTAGTTGTAGTTTTGGGTGAGGTTTATGGGTGGGGTATAGGTGATAGTTAATATTATGGTGCATGCGTTTATGTGCTATGAATGTAGGCGTGTGTGAGTGTTAAGTGTAATGAGTGTGTATATGTGGTATGAGCGTACTGTTGCATGAGTGCTAAGTGTATTTCATGTGTATATGTGCTACGAACGTACGGATGTATGAGTGTTAAGGGCAATGCATGTGTGGGGGGTATATATGTTGTGAGTATAGTAGTTATAAGGTGTGGGGGGTATGGGTATAGTACATATAGTAGGGGTAGGTATATATGGGGTTGTATTAGTATTATGGTATATAAATATATTAGTGTGTGATATATATTTATATATTATTATATATTATTATAGTTATATAATATTTGTAGTAGTTTGTTGTGTAGTTATTATAGTAGGGGTGGTGTATATAATATAGGTATGATTATATATATTTATTTTTTTTATAAGTTTATATATGGTTTTATTTGGTGTTATTTTATATATTATTATATATAGTTATATATTTATTTTGTGATATTTATATATTATGTATTATTATATTTTATTAGTTTTATTTATTGTTAGTATATGATATAATAGTTATAGTATATTATATATATATATGTTGGTTATATATATATAGTTATTGTTTTTTATATAGTATATATTATTTTATAATAGAGGTAGGTTTTTTATATTAATTAATATTTTTTAATATATTTGTTTATTTAGTATTGAGTGGTGTGGGATATAGATATATAATATATGATATATAATTATCAAATATATACATATATATATTAGTATTAGGTGGGTGGGTGTTGGGTGTTATGTTATGAGTAGTGTTGGGTAGTTAGGGTGGTATGTATAGGGTGGGTTATATAGGTTGTATATTATGTTTTTTGATAGTGTGTTATATACATATATATATATAGGTTGAGTGTGTGGTTCAGATAGAATAAGTGTGTATGCAAACTTAGCTGAGTCCGTATCGGGATATATTCATTATTGGTGCTTGGCCAGGCCTCGTGAATAGAACAACCATCCAAAAGACTTCTTGTGATTCTCGGACCTATGGTTATATCATTTTTCCACGTCGTGGGTGGTGATACGATATCGGCTATACAGACTCTATTTGCTATTCAAATAGTCAAGACTTTGTTAGTTCATTACGTTACACCTTGGAGATCTTTTGATATACGGTTGCGAAACGGTTTTCTTTTTTTATTATGAAAACAACAGACGTCAATTTAGTGTTCATTATCAGTGAATTTATTTGTAGTCTTTGTGTGATGTATGTCTATATGTGGTTTGTTGATCATAAAATAAGCTTGAAGCTTTATAATTAATTAAATGAATATTCAATGCAGAATTTTATTATTATTAATTATGAACAGACGAATTTTAAGGCTTAATTAGTGTTTTAAGATGATATTGTATTCCTTAAGTTTTTGATATTACTTTTAGCTTGGAACTATATTTATTTTTAATATTATTTTTTAATTTTTTATATTTTTTTTATATGTTATTTTTGTATTGTTGCAAAGTTTTATACTCTCGCGTGAATGATATTGTTTATATATATAGAGGTGGTAGATGTATATGATTTATATTATAAATTTAGGTATATAGTATAGGGGTTATAGTATATTTATGGTTAGGGTAGTATTATATATTATTATTATATATATGACGGGAGTATATTCTTATTAACGTTGCATGTGTAGAACTACAGTACTTGATGTTATTATATACTTTAGTATGCTATTGCAATATATATCAATGAACATTAATTGATATGCAATTATTTTTAATTTACATTTTTAGCGTTTTGATTATATAGTATATATATATTATTATATATAATATATAATTTTTATTCTATGTATAATATCAAGTAGTAAACAGCCCAATTAATTATATGCATTGATAAGAAACAAATATAAAATAACTTTAGAGAAAACATTAAACGTCAAATTATATATTATACTTGACCAATATATTATTATATGAACTATAAATATATGCGCAAAAATATTATAAATAAATTAAGAATTCCGTTTAAAGATACCAAACAAAGTTTAAGAAACAATTGTACAATCTATCAGCTCACTGTAGTCTGTGGAATCAAAATTTATTGAGAGAGTATGTTCTATCGTGGAACAACAGCTGATGGGCTTGTATAACAGTCTCAATGCACACAATTTCTTAATAGCAAATTAAGAAATTTATGAAGATAATTAAGGAACAAATTTAAACATTAAAGAAGATGTCTTTGAATATAAGTAGATATTTTCAAACGCTGTTTTATTTAATGGAATATTTGGTCATAAACCTTTGCCGGTTTGTTTATTTATTTATTTGGATAGTTTTTTGGGCATTACATCGCATTGAGGTTAAATCACTCTTATATGAGTGTTTATTTAAATATCACGCAAGTACAGTATATAGACACTTCTGAAAAGGAGGGGGTTGGCAATCCTTAAGACTTTTCAATATTCACATGAGAAATTACAATCTTTGTCCTTCAGAGAAAAGGTATGTTGTTACTAAGTTTTAGAATTACATGTGTTTAAATAAATTGATGTTATTTGTGTTAGTAAGGTGTAGGAGGAAAAATAATTTACATGGTAGTTATAGTGAGAGTAATATTATAGGTAAGTGTGTGTGTGAGGTATAAATATATAATTGTAGGTATTATTATTATATATATAGGTATTATTTACTTTTAGTGATATATAGTATAATAGTATATTAATATATTATATATAGTATATAGCTAATAGTATAACGAATGTGAGTGCGTTGTACATAAACAAGTGATATAATATATATATATATAATATAAATATAGTAGTTATAGTATATATAATTATATAGATTAACTATATGGGGTAGGTGTATATTATATATATGGTATATATATATATATAATTATAGTATTTTATATTAATAAGTTTAGTTTTTACTCTTTCGTTTGGAGGTAGTAACCTCTAAATTGTACTTGAACCTAATAACATAATTTTCCTCAAGTTCGTTTAGAATTTGACGATATATAATAATAATAATAATTAATAATAATAAGAATAATTAATCAAAATATATATAATAATAATATAATATATAATAATATAATAATATAATAATAATAATAATAATTAATAAAATAATATAGTATAATAATAGTAATTAATGAATAAAATAATAGAGTAAATAATAAAGATAATAATAATATAATAATATATAATATTAAATAATAATAATAATGGATTATTTACAGCAATCACCAACGTTTTATTTACTTTAAAAGATATATTTTCAATTAAAATTGTAATTTACATTTGTATAGTTTTGTTAACGTCCTTTTTTGCTTTTAAGATTGTGTGGTAGTGTATGTAATATATTATATCTATATTATATATATATATATATATATAAGGAGGGTGAGATCGTCGATAAAATTGTTACAAGTGGATGTTTGTGGTATAGTGTGAGGTGGTAGTAGTGATAGGTTTTATTTGTTATTGTGTGGTGATGTGATTTTATATAAGTAATGTGTGTGTTGGATTAGTGTATATATTGTAAGATTTCATGTTGTTACTATGCCATAAAAGTCTACTTCATGGTGTCATAGGTTATATACTATATATATTGTTATCTTGTGTTGTAGTATTTTAGTATATGTTAGGGGTTGGTATATTGTTAGTTATGTTGTTAGTAGGTGTGTTGGGTGATGTATGGTTTGTATATATAGTTTTAGGTTAGTGAGGGTGGGGTGTAGTGTGGTAGTTAGTATAGTGGATGTATGTATTGAGGGGTGGTGGTGTGAGGTAGGGTTGTGTGTGAGTGGGTGGTAGTGATAGAGGGGTATTAGTAGTATGGTGAGTAGTGTGGGGGTGTGTATGTTAGTGTTGAGTAGTTAGTGAGTGTGAGGTGTGTAGGTGATATGGTGGAGTGTAGTAGAGGGGTGGGTAGGTGTAGTAGTATATAGTATACTATAGTGAGTGAGGTTAGGTATTATTGGGTAGTACTATGGTAGGCGATTGTGATAGGTGGTGTGTAGGGGCAGTTATAGGGGGAGTATGAGTTTGGCTGGTATATATATCTAACGTTGTTAGGGTTTATATCATAGTTAGTGTAGTTATGTGCGTATATATATTTATATGTATAAGTAGTAGGGGAGCTTTATTGGACTACGGTAAATTAGTATAGTGTGACGTATAGTTGATATGTATTGATAAGTATGATATATATATAGGGAGTAGTTGTAGTAGTAGTAGTGGGTATTCAGTGGGTGAAGGGTGAATAGGTGGTCCTGTGCTATACCTTTATAGTTTATATGTTTATAGGGTTGTGGTTTGGTATATATTGTGTAGGTAGGGGTATAGGTTTGTATATAGGGTATATATATAGTATAGTAATAGTATTTTATTTTTGGCGAATGGCGCTGAGTGGGCGGCGAGGGCGACGTACAGTTGTTATGTAATGGGGGTTGTAGTTGTGTCAAGAGCTATTTGGGAACTGTTTACTAAGATCAAACATAATTTATACACATCGATTTGTTCTTGTTTTGTTTAACTCTTGGGCCTGCGCAGATTTATCCGTTTAAGCGAATTGTTTACAATTTTTGCTTTATTTACAGATATTATTACATTAGTTGTCTGTGTGTTTAGATACTACTTCGTGAGTTTTGCTGTTGTGCAGTATTGAATCCAATTGGGTTTCTTGGCGGATGAGTGATGGACGCAGGATAATCAGGCAGTTTTAGGATTTATGTGTTGTTTCTGATGTGGTTTAAGTTAAATCGTAGTCTTTGGAGGGTGTATAGTTGATCTTCTATTCTCATGATCGGTGTTGGATGTGCTTTATATCTTTGTGTGAGTGTGAGGTCAGTTAAACGGTCGTGTCTGACTGGCGAGAGGTATAGATGGTTCTTTCCGTGAGATGTATATGTTGCTCAACTTCTGTTTGCCAGTACATATTGCAAGGGCTGCGGCTTCGGTCATTGTTGTTTGTACCTTGCTGAGTCGTCTCTAGAGTTTTTTGCTGCAGTTTTAGGGCCACAGGGGATAGGATCCTTGCAGTCTTCCTGTAGGAGACAAAACCTAGAGAAGTGTCTGTCGGTGGAGTCCTGTAGCGTGAAAGTTTAGTGTATAGTCCAGTAAGAGTTGAGACATTTTTAATGGGGTGTTGGTATATGTCTCGGAATGTGCCTCCTTTAATTTTCAAAAGCTTGCTGAGTGTTCGAATTCCCATGTTTTAGCGTTCGTCGGCTCTCCCTTTCTTCGTTAGTCAGTGCAGAAGGGTGGTGCGAGTTTCGCATAGTTCTTACAAAATTGATGTTGTTGAATATCCTGTGAGCCCTCAGAATGACTTCACTGTTTGCTTGAGTGTGTGATGGGTGCTCATGTCTTTTTCTAATTTTTACACAGTTATCTTTGTTAATTCCTTTGTTGCGCTGTGGTTTTGATTACTGTTGCAATGATTGTGACTGAGGAGGACTCTACGCTCGTACGTAGCGAATTCACACTTTGCTCTTTATTGGTAAAACCTTCTTCTTGGAGGTCTTTGATGTGTGGTGTAGGTAGATCAGTTATGTGTGTTTCTGTGTTTAGTTGGTCTTTGGTGGTTTGAGATGGGACGGATAGTTGAGTGCGTTGTTCGAGTATAGAAATTGTAGGATAGTCTGGGGGGGTTGATCGGAGTCCAGGATTGTACAGCATTGCCCTTGCACAAGTGTCGCACTGGCATTTACCATGCCAAACGCATTAGGGAGTTGATGGGTGTGAAGAAATGACCGTCCTTGGTCGGGAGAAACGGTGCTGGAATTGTCTCTGGCTTTATTGTTTTGGCCATAACCTTTTGACAATGTCGGAGTTGGTAGATTGAAAGAAACTTATTCGTTATATATCTGGGGTGTAACATTGTGGTTTGATATGTTTTGTCTTATGCTCGGTTATTCAACTAGTTGTATGGTGCTGTTTATGAGCTCTGTAGTCTTAGGCATAGCTGTTCGTGTTGCTTTGCTCGGGTCCTTCGTTGTTGGACAACACCAGTGTGGCTGCGATGGTGATGTTAGTGTGGGAAGGAACAATATCCCCATTTTGATCTGAGTGTTGTGTCTCTCGAGTCTCCCGAGTGTCGTTTCTGGGTGTCCGCGTGTGCGGGGGTGGAGGGGTGGTAACTTATAAAGGCTTATTATCTGGATTGTGGGGGGGGGGGGGGGGTGGGTGATCATCAATGAGTTCATATATTCATGAAAGTCCATTTTTGCGCGAGTGCAGGCACATCTAGTTAAAATTCTGTCATGCCTTTCAAGATGTTTCATCAACTCTCTCCTCATTGGATCTGGTATCTCCTCAACTGATGTATTGGTGTCTTGTGACAACTTTTGCGTTTGGCTGGGATCGGGAGTTGTAGATCCATATGCCTGAGGTAGATGAGTAGTGTGTGTCGTTGATTGTCGGGTGTCCAGTTGATGACCGCGGTGTACCTGTATATATTCCGGGTGTTGTCGTGTGCTCTTCTTGTCCCCTCCTCGTGCTGGTGCATTAAGTGTATAGGTTCGTTGTTAGGTGTATTTATGTGATAGGTTTTTATCACTCTCCACCTTGTAGTGTGGTGTGGGTGGTCGTGTTCGATGGTGGGGTATGAGGGTTGTAATGATGGGTAGCCCTCCCGTTCTATCTCGATAGCAGGGGCTTGTACTGGACGGGTGGGTGAGATTCCAGATGCTAAATCTCTACTTTCCGCTCTGTTCTTGGCGCCTTTATCGTGATTTATTTTTTTTGGTGAAGATTTGGGCGTGGCTAAATTTTATTCGCCAATTAATACTTTCAAACTTATCACCGATAACCTGGTGAGTTGCAATGCTTTTTTTCCTTATGATTTCTATTAATCATGCCATATTTGATTAGCTAACGCAATGACATCCGCAGAGGTCAAATGGCTGGGTAAGAATATAAAAATGTGGTCCTGCGGAGTCCGTCTAAGTGGCAAACGGAGCAATGGTTCTATGATTCTTGTGCACTTACGCACCTGCTCGCTACACATCCGTTTTGTATATCCGTCTGAGCATCCGCTTTAAAGTACCACTAAACTTCTCGGTGAGACGTAAACCAATGGTTTTTTTGTTTTGTTGGGTGGTGGTTTTTTGTTGATTTTTTTTTGTTGGGTTGTTGGGGTGGTTAATACTGGAGAACTTCTGCTTTATATTTAGCATCTTTGTTACATCTCTCATTAAGTCAGATGTAAATTGTCGACCATTAACACTAAGTATCTCCTTCGGAACCCCCAACCTCAAAAAAATGGATACTAGGCTTTCCGTAACCTTCTGAGCGATTATACTCCTGAGAGGTACTGCCTCTGGATAGCGTGTGGCGGCATCAACAAGGGTCAAGACGTTCTGATGCCCTTCAGATGATGGTGGTGTGATCGGTCCTATTAAGTCAATAATTACTCGCTGAAAAGACTCATCTATGATGGGCATGGAGTAGAGGGGTGGGGGGGTACTTTCTGTCGCGATTGTTGGCCTTTCGGGCACGTTCGTTTGGCATATTATCGCAGGGGTCAAGCCAATGACTGTAGTTACTATGGGCGCTGGTATATGTTGGGCCAAAGGAATTGTTGGGGTGATTTTACCCATTGTTTTCTTGCGATCATCTCTGCTTGAGTCCTCGCTCGAGAGAGAGTTCAATTTCTTGTGGCAGTGCTCTTCGAGAGCGTGAGCTCCTATATTCTGTGATTGTACTACCAAGAGTAAAACCTTTCTTCTGGTGTGGTTCTTTCTGTTACAACTCTTTCGGGTGTGGAGCTGAACTTCCATTCTTGGTCAGTTCATATTCTTTTCACGGGCTCTCTTCTTGTTAGACCGCCATATCCTTTGGCAGGAGTAACATCGATTTTCTGTTTTTCGAGGAAGTTCGTACTGGATCGACTTATGAGTTCGTAACTTCGTCATCGTGAACTACTTCCACTTGTGTTCACTTGGGCCGATGTACTGTGTGCGTCGTGGTGGGCATGAGGAATATTGTGGGTGGTGGGGGTTGGGGAGGGTTGTTCGGGTGTGTCACCTCCGTCGTTAGTATCCCATCTTCGTGCAATTTCTTGTTATCTGTTTTGGGTTTGTCTATATCCTTATTAAATTTAGACGAGTTTTTGTAGTTTGTTACAAGAATGAGCCTAGGCGAATCGGTACTGCTCTGTAGTGTTGGTTCGCATGGGAACTAGTGGGTTCTGTGAGGACTATACTCTCGTTCTTCTTCTATAAACTTCTTGATTGTGTTGATTTTTTATTGAACTTTTGTTACTCCGTTGCCGGGAGTTACCAATGGGATAGTCTCGAGTGTGTGGTTGGGCTCGTATCATGTTGTCTCTGGGAGCGTGAGTGCCGTAGGAAGATTGTGGTTATATTTTACGGGGTCTACTCTCTTCTAAATTTCTTCCTTTTTCCAAATCGCATTCTATGTATGATGTAATCAGTTTCAGAGTTAGATGTGTTTCTTGGTTGCTTCTTCTCAGGCATTGCTCGCGGGATTGTGGGGTGAATAGCAATTCTTTTTGGTTTGCTCGTCCTTCTCAGAAAATAGACCTCGTACATATTACTTTATGTTGTCCTTCCAGCGATGGTTTGTTTATTAACGTGGGGGGGTAATACCTCGGATTCGTTGAGTTGCTCTGATGGTAGATAAGTAGTGCGATAAACGACTTCCGTGGATCACTGCTGCGGTCGTGTGTGGTGTGTGGGCTACCCACGTAGTAAGGGGTATCCTAGATCAGTGGATGTGTTTGCGTGGCGATACCTCTTTGCTGCCGGTGTCTGTTCAGACAGCCTCATCGTGGTTGGATTAGGTCTTTGCGATTATGCTGTGGAGAGCTGAGTTTCGTTTAGTATCTTGAATTTATGTGCTTGGCGGTGACTGGCTATCAAATGTTCAATGTTGGTCACGTTCTCGTTGGGAGTATCTGTGACCATTTCTTTATGATTCTCGATTATCATTCTGTTGTGGCTGATAAAGTTTTATAGGTGTTAATGGTGTTTGTGGAAACTTTCATTATGCAAGGGGATTCTTCAGCGCGTCGTTTTGTTCGGAGTAGTGGATTTTCGTGTCTTGTCGTAGCGTGGAGTCCATTCTATTATGTTTATTGCATTTCTGAAAGGACTGCTGGATAGTGTTACCGTGTGTTTTCTTGCTTTTGTTTCTTACTGAAATAGATTCTTTTCGTCTTTTGGGGGGGTGTCTGTTTTTGTTGGTGTTTGTTGTGTTTACCACTATTGTTGATATGTATGGAGGGGCTTTCGATCTTTTTTGCGAGATTGTTGTCTCTTTGTTACGCGGCGTATTTGAGCAAGTTTTATGTTTGACTATGCAAGTGGGCGGCGATGTTCTTGGTCGTGTACATGGTTGTCCGAGTTATCTGCTGTGATTTATATTTTTGCGTTTTCTGTGTTGGTGGCTCCATTTTAACTTTGTGGTGATGAATGTGCTTCTGTTTGGTTTGGGTGTGTGTGTGGGGTTTTGCTGGAGTGTTGGTATAGACATTACCTCTCGTAGTGGGTAGTGAGAATTGTAGTGTGGGATTATTGTAGTGCGAGTTTAGGGGTGTGATTTGTATTTGTGATATCGTTGTGCGTGTTTACTGAGATACAGGTGTTATTCAGAAATGGGTGGAGTTTGCGGATTGGTAACTTTCGTGAACTGGACAATGATTTCTCGTTCTTGGTGGTATTCTTATTTTGGTGCTCTGTTAGGATTGATGATCGTGGGTGCTAAGTTTGTTTTAGACATTGGTATAAGATACTTGTCAATTGATTAATAATTTTGTTTTGGATGATAGTGGAGTTTGTAGTTTTTTTGGTTTGACAGGCCGGCAATCCTTTTCTTTAGGCTTCAATAATCTTGTTGAAGGTATACGCTGATTATTCGATCCTCAGTTAGTATTCGGTATCTGTTTGTGTATTCCGCACATATCAAGTTTCTCCGTGTATCGTTTGACTGTATCTAGACATTTTGCTTCGTTTTCAAGTTGTTAGTAGAGGCTTGTGAGACGTATTCAACGAGTTCAGATTTTTGTGTTGAAACCTTAACTGCTTCCAGGAGAATGATGGATACTAGAAAACAGAATGCGTTTGTTTTGCTGCTAGGGATTGTATTTTATGCTTGACTCGGTTTGTGTTGAGTCGATTAATAAGATCTCCTCAAATGTCGTTAGCTTTTTTCATCGAAGGAATGTAATTCTTCAGTTTTTGGTGTAATCTGTTTGGTGTGTAGGAGTGCTGTGTGGACTTGATTCTGAGAATCGTTTTGAGGTTAGTTTTTCTGTTTGCTGGCGTTGGTGTCTGACGTATGTCTGATCCATCAGCGTTAACTGTATCAGTCTGTACCTCCGCGGCGTCTTTTCCTTATCCTTTATCTATATTCTAACTTAACTCTCTGAGCCTCTGCTTCAACCTTAGCTTTCTCCGTTGTCAGTCTTCGGACTAGCTTTCGTCCGTTTCAGCTTACGAGCTTAGCTTTCTTCCCTTCGTTCTTCTGCTGTCATGTATGTCTCTGCTAACTTCTCGCTCTGCACATGCAGCAGCTAGATTTCTTTGGTCGTCGTGATTTATGTGCGAGCGATCTTTAATTTCGTGTGTCGTTGCCAGTGTCAGGGTTGGGTGTACTCCTTCTGTTTGTCAGAAGTCGGCAACTCTTGATGTAATGTTCTCGTTTTAAGGTTCGTGATGTGTGTGTGTCCTTACCGAGAGAACTAATGACATTACAAATCTCGATCTCTAATGTTCTGGGAGTGTTGAAGAAAGCACATATTACTAGTGTGTTTCTTTCTGCATTAAATATGTCGGTAGCAAATTGGAAGAAGCTGTGTGTTCAAAATATGTGCAGACGCGGGACCGGAATCCAATCACTTTTTCTACAAAACTCTTCAAAAACTTTGTGCGTTATACATCTGATGTATATAGCAGAAATCTTTTTTCAACAAATTAGGGGTGTGTGTGATTGTTATATGTTTTGTGGTGTGACACTATTGTAGTAGGGTATATAGTGTATGAATTTTTGTGAGTATGGGCTATTGGGGTATAGTAGATGGTGTATGTATTAGTAAGTTAGTAGTATGTGTAGTTATAAATATAGGGGTGTGTATATATATAGGTATAGTATATATAGGATGATTTAGGCATTATATATATAGTATAGCTATATAATTTTTTAGTGAAAGATCACATTCCTGATAGTTTATTATATTATATATAGTAGTATTTATATTATAGTATAGTATATATATTATATATAGTATATATATACTAGGGTGGGTCGATATGTTTATTGTATTGTTGTTATATATATATATTTAGTTATTATATTATATTATATATTATAGTTTTATTTATTTATTTTATTGTGTTATTAGATATTATATATTTTTATATAGTATATATATATTATAAATTATTATATAGTTTATTTATTTAGTATATTATCATTTAGTGTTTATAATCGCTGATCTAATGTATGTTGGTAAAGGATATTATTTTCTGATGTGTAACCAATAGTGCAATTTAGAAGATTTCATAATTCGTTTTAAGGTCGTACTATTTTTCTTGGTGATTGTGTTGTGGGTGTTTGTGTGTTTTTCTGGGGCACAAAAGTACTAGTTATGTTAGGTATATACTAGTTATTTATGAAATAAAACAAGTAGCAATAGTTTGTTTTGTATTTATAGAAGGGTAGGTTATTGTTTGTATAGTATTATTTTTTATTAGGGGTGTTAGTATTGGTATATGGTGTTTATGTGGTAGGTTATGGTTTTGTTTGTGGGTGGGGTTGTAGTGTTTTAGAGTATATAGATATACTCTAAGTGGTTATTATAGTATGGTATTGTAGGTATTGTATATGGGTACATATATTTTTAGTAGTTATATAGGTTAGTAGTGTATGTATTGGGTAAATGTAAGTATATATTTTGTTTTTATATATATTTTTCACTAATACATGGAGTTATAATTATATAAGGCAGTGGTGGTAAATATAAAGTAATATTAATTATTATACCTAGCGTTAACTTGTTCCGGAATATTCAGTATGACTTTATCAATGACATCTTTTATTTAACTTAATTACTCCATTCAATATTAATTGGAACAAAGAAAAGAAATCATTTATTAAAAGTGACGTCTCTAAATCAGAAGCGAGATCGGGAATTTATTGATTAATATTTGGACTTATTTCGCTTCTCATCGTCAAAATTAAACCCATTTTGTACCTGTTTGTTTTAGCAATATACTTTAGCAGAGGGTTTAGCTGAAACAATAGCTACAAACAAAACAACTTTGTGTTCCTATATTCAGCAAAAATGGTGGCCAATAAAGATTGTGTTCGAGTTACACAGGTAAAGCTGAGTGTGTTCCGTTGGGATAACGAGAATACACAGCGGAATGGCTCTGTGTGATGTAGTAGTAATCCAGGAGCAGAACGCCCTAATTAAATGTAATGGTGTGGGTTGTGTTCAGATATGAAATTAATTGTTTATGTAAACGTGTGACTGCTTGGTCAGTCGATAGATTCATTTCCGTTTGGTCTCATGGCTGCTTCCGGGAGTTGCGTGGGGAGCAGAGTTATAGATGTATGTCCAGAAAACACTTGCTGTAGATTCATGTCGACTTATTAGTATATTCAGTGTGTCGGGCGACCTCCTTTGGGATGAGTAGTCGGACGTCGTTAGGAGTGTCTCTATAGTATGTCGTGTGTAGTGAGGAAGACTAGCGTATGTATGCGTAGTATTGCGTGTGGTTGGTAGAGGGGTGAGTAACGTGAGCGAACGGTTGCTGTTTTTTATATGAGAGCAACCAGACATCGGAGTGAGTTGTTATCAGAGTAAATTACTGAAGGAAAGTGATTTGGAGTTGCGTGTTGAGAACATGGAAACGTGTAGAGTTTCTTGAAGACCTATGGGGTATAGTGATTAAGTTCTGAATATTGTAAGTGTAAAGTGATGGTATGACTATGTGATGTCGAGAAGAGAGAGAGAGGAAAAACCACAAAACATAATTTATAAATACTTAATAAATATAAAATGAAATGTGTTCTGCCTTTTTAAAACAATGTGAGTAAGCGTGTGATGTATATGTGGGTGAATATATTTGGGTATATAGTTAGGTCGAGTAGTGTACTAGTCGATAGTCGCATGATGTTTGTTGGAGTGGGTGCACTGACCTTCGGTCAAGGCAGCGAGACTGACTAGTTAGTAAGACTGAGTATCACGTTGAGTTGTATTATCTATTAGTATGGGCATAGATCACAGCTATATAGCACGTCATGGAGCCAGTAAGTTGTAGTAGAAGGTGATGTAGAGTATATATTAAGGATTAACTCTCTACTATGTTATATCACCCGAGTTTACTGTGCAGAGTGCGACGAAGTGATAGATGTTCTATGTTATCGTGTAAGACGTAATTTATTCAGTGCGGTTGTGTGGTGTAGTCTACGAGTATGCGGTGTGTGGAGAGATAGAAGATCGAGAGTGTATACTGTGGTGACGTGGAATCGGTCATTGTACGTGAGGCTTGCAGACGTTATAGATGTTATCAGGGGGTTAGTGGAACAGTTGACTGAGTGTATGGTGTTGATAAGGCTGGGGGGGGGGGGTGGGTATGTACCAGGGTTATTGATATGCGCGGGGGGTGGATGGGATGGAATAGTATGTATATATATAGGGTATTATTATAATATATAGTAGTTATATAGAGTAGGTATATATATATAGTATATAGGTATATATATATATAGTATGTATTATTAGTTAGTGAGTGAGTGTGAGAGGGTGGGTTTGTTATATATATATTATATAAGGGATATCATTATATATATATGTATTTTGTGTGTATTGGGAGTGTTGTATAGGGTGAGTGGTGGTATATTGTATAGGTAGTGATAGGATTATGAGGTAGTAAGTAGGTGTGTCTATATGAGTATATACTAATAAGTAGTGTGTGTGTAGTGATGTGTGAGGTGTATTATGTTGTGTTTAGTAGTATAGTGATGTGAGTTATAGAATTGATGAATCACCAAATGATAGGTAGGTATTGTTATTCGAGTATAGTGTAGGGTAGTGAGGTGGTATAATCGATGATACATTAACTTGAGAAACATATTAAGATGTTCATATATATACTTGGACGCATATATATGTATATAGTATAATATATATTATATATAATATTATATATATAGTATACGGTTGGAGTAGAGAGATAGTGTGTGGGTTGTATATATAATATAAGGTATGTATGTTAGTATGGGCGAAAGGTAATAGGTGATAGAGGAATAAGATGGAAAATGTGTTCATAGAAATATGTATTGACGGTAAATGTATTAGAAGCGAGTGCGTGTTGTGGTTTAGATAAAGAGAAAATATACATAAATGCAAGAAATTTAGTTGAGATAGCGTATGGGTCCTTTCGTGTGAGACAGACAGACTTTGAAGCTTGGAGGGTTATGTAAC
>JABUQX010028694.1:50000-55000 GCA_015478945.1 Trachelipus rathkii | reverse complement strand
TCACTTTCTTATATTTAAATTGAATTTATTAATCTAGATTTTAAAATTTAAACTAAAGTTTTAAAGTTGACCTAAAATTTATGTCAGAGAAAAACGTAAGGATTTTCTTGACATGAACCAATTTTGAATTACAGATTTTTTTTCTAGATAGATTGTATGTCAAAACTCATAAGAAGATATTTATAGTACTCCTTATTCTCTATCCAATGGCACAAGTTCCATGTCTATATCTTAAAATACATCCGGAGTTATGGCGTTTTTAAAAAAGGTGGTTTCACCAAAAAACCCAAATCTGGGATGCACCAATAGCAACCACTCCAAGGGAATTTCTAAAAACAAACATCATTTTGGGAGTTTTCAAGAAAAACATAATAGGTATGGCAAGTTTCATAAAAATCTGAGAGGAGTGTAGTTTAAAAGTGTTTTATAATCTGTCAGAGAATACACCAGAAATCTTGTAGTTGTTTGCCTTTTGTTTAATGATTATCAAGCATTTTGGAGTTTCCCTACTCCACTATTGCACTTTCTTTCGTTCCTTAAATTTTAAATCAAATTGCTAAAGAACTTTATTTTTACAGCTGCTGGACTTTGGGAGGAGGGACTTCCCTTAACAGAGAAAAGGAAATTATTAAAATTTATTTTAGACTCGAAGTCTGCTACTCAAGTAGAAGAAGAAAATCGTAAGAAATTTTTCACATCAGCCTCTCTTCCTTTTATTTCGCGCCAATGTGTAGTACAGATGATCCCCACATACAACGAAAAATACAAGAAGATAAAGAAATATTTTGGCATAAAAACATTGTCAACAGCAACTTTAGAAACGAAGCTTAAAACCTTCCAGATAGACTCGCAGAAATTGTTCGATATTTCTTCATATAACTATATTAATATATATATAATTATATTTATATATAATATATGTATAATATTATTTATTATAGTATTCATATATATGTTTGTTAATCTTCAATAACAAATATAGATCTGCTAACTACAGTCACATTTTGTGAGTATGACAAGGAAAATTAACCTCTCCCTGCGGTTTGAACCCAGACCCTCACTGTTGGAAAAGCAAGTGTGTTACCACCATACCACGATGAGCAGAAAGAAAATCCACTGTTTACTTCTGAAAGATTACAATCTTCCCAGAGGAATAAGGCATGTCAGTACTTAGACACTGATCTTTGGCAGACCTCCCCACTCACACTTATTTCAAGGGTTGCACAGAGTTTAATTCAGTGAGCACATCAGTATCAGTAACAAATTTATAAACTGCTAAACCACACACTCTCACGTTCATACGATATGATAAGCAAAATTACACCTTCCCTGCTGGATTTCCTTTTAGCTCATCATGGTCAGTTAACACCACTTGCTTTACCAGCAGCGAGGGTTTGGGTTCGAAACCCAGCAAGAGAGAATAAAAGGATTCTTTATGTTATCCAAATTGTAGAGGTGGTTAGCAGTTTCTAAATTTGATACTATTTCTCCCTGAATCAAAAACCCTGTGTGACCCTTGACCCGAGTGTGAGTGGAGAGGTCTGCCAAAGGTCACTGTCTAAGTACTAACTGCCTTATTCTTCCGGGAAGATATTAATCTTTCAGAAGTAAACAGTGGATTCTCCTTTTAGCTCATTGTGGTCAGGTGGTAACACACTTGCTTTGCCCAAGCATCAAGGGTTTCAGGTCAAAAGCCCAGCAGGGGAAGTTAATTTTCCTTTTATATTTATATAATATATATATATATATATATATATATATATACTATATATAAATATATATATTATATAATATATATATATATATTATATAATAGTATAATATATATATATGAGAGGAATGTGAGTTTGCAGAGGCGAGAAAAAGGTGCATAATAGGAGGATTGGTGAAGTGTTGTGAGGGGGGTATGGTTGTGGCCCACCTGGGCCAAAGAAGGAGACCATACATTGATGAGATGTAATAGTGCAGGTCCGTCGCCGTCCTTGAAGCCTAGTGTGAATTTTCTGACTGCAACAATTCTCACTTAAGGGTATAAAATGGGTGGTACGGTGTTATTTGAGTTTGTGGAAATCGTTCTTTGGGTTAATTGACTATGGGTGTGTTAATAATGGGAATGTCTGGAGGTGGGAGTTGTTGCAATATGTCAGAATAGTATAAAGCTGATGTGATTTTTTTCCATGGTGCAGGTGGCTGTTGTAATGTTTGATGTAGATGGGTTTTTATAGGAAGGCATTTTTGTTGTTCAGTTAGTAAATTGAGGGATAGGTGTGAAAAGCGTCTTTTATTATTCTGAGAGCTTTGTTTTGTAGAGCTTCACTTTTTTGAGTATTGGTCTGTGATAATACTGAGTGTCCAGGCTGGTGGTGCATAGTTTAAGAAGGGATGGAGGTAATCCCTATATATGGTACTATTATTAAGGTGTCTTTTGTTTTGACCAAAATTTGTTCCCATTGGTGTTTTCATTGCATTTAATTTATGAATGGATGGCACTAGAGGTGGATATTGTTTATGGGGGAGGGTGTGATTTTGATGTGTTTGCTATGAAAGTAATGTCTAGGATGGTAATGTTTTTAAGTGAGAGTCTATATTGAGAGAAAAACTTGGAGGATATGTTTTTCTTCTGTCAGGTGTGGTGAGAGTAATGCGATTTGAGGAGAGCAGGTCATTCTCTTTGTTGATAGTTGATGACTTGAATTTGGAAGAGTTAGAAGGGACATAAATTCGCTGATTGTTCTTTTTGGAATGTGATTGAGTAGTTGTTTCTATTGTTAAGATAATGAGTGTAAGTTTGTCGTGACTATTTCGACCATTTTGGTGTGTGTTTTTAGCCTATATTATATATTATATATATAATAATATATTATATATATTATATATATTATATATATAATATATAATATATATAATATTAATATTTAAATATAAAATATTAATTATATATATATATATACTATATATAATATTTATATATATATATATATATATATATATATATTATATACATAGTGTATTATATAATATATATATATATATATAATATATATATATATATAATATATATATATATATATATTTATATATATATATATATATATATATTATATATTATATATATATAATTCTTAAAACTAATTGAGATAATTGGGTGCTTAACAGCACAGCAAGAATAGTAAGTTAAGGAAAAGAGTATGACACAAGTTGAAAGGTGTCATTTAGGCCTTAGAAGATGAACAGACTACTGACATTTTATTGGCAATAATTGTTAAAGCATTTATTAGAGAATTCATTTTCTAATATTCCCAATCTTTCTGGTGGATTTTTTTTCTTCAATCCTATCAAACTTATAAATATTGATGCAAAAATATCTTTATCTTCAGACATTAATTTAAATATACCAAAATTAAGTATCGTTTTACCATTCCAGTTCCCCCAAACCTGTTCAATTCCCAGCATTCTGACCACTATACATCCGCTTAACTATCCAACTATCATCAATCCTTTCCATATGACCAAACCGTCTTTATGCACTCTCGTTTATTCTCCCCTTTACTCCTTCTCTATCACACATGACACCAGTGCTTGTCCCTTAATGCGTTGAATTCCATCTCAATTTAGAGTTTATCGAATCTGCCTTACACCTAACCATGCCAATTAAGATTTTCCGATCTGAACAGACTGCACCTTAGATCTATACCTGTTATTCCACACTATTGTTTTACTACTATACATTAACACCGGTAACAACATACCTTCATGCAGAACCCTAATGCACTCAAGATTCAGTCCACTTGCATTCACCAATGATTTAATTGCACCAGCATCCTTCCCACAACTCACAACTTTCCTATTACATTCTGCAACATAGGGGCCTATTGTTGATATATTTAGACTATTAAATGAAGGAACAAATTTTCTTTCATCTTGAGTAAATATTGCAAAGCGAGTCACGTTTACTTAAAAACCTCAAAAAAATCTTTGTTATAGAGTTCAATATTTGTAAATTTTAAAAAAAACAAAAAATGTCCCTTGTTACCTATATCTTAAAAGTTTTAGCATTTCTGGAAATACATGGACCTTACTTAAACTGATAAAAAAATAAATTTTCCAATATAATATTCCTTGATGTTTTTCATTATTTTTTTTGTTATAATTCAACAACATTAAAATAGCAGAAATTTATACATTTTTTTTTTTTTCGTTAATTTTGTTTTTTATGATTTATAATATTAATAGGACCTTTTTATATCACTAGCAATCACTACTGTACAGCCTTTGCATAAATAATTTGCAGTGATTCCTTTTACTTATATTTCCATATACTTAGCTGAAAACATTCAGGAAGGTTTATATTTCTAAAAAAAAAAAAATTAAATACGGTTCTATTAGGTAATGCTGATTTTTCATATTTTCTGAAACTGAAATTTTAGTTATTTTGATCGCTTTTCTTCTATTTTACAGTGTATTAAAGAATTTCATGTTTTAGTTTTATAGGTCACATCCATACCTCCAGGGACAGAAATTAAGACAGTCAATTCATTACTGATATCTACATATCTGAATAAATTATTTTAGGTTTTTATGTCAAATTTTTCTCATTTTATAGTAAAATAATAATTTTCTAGGAAGTTGATGCACAAGATGATTTTGATCCAGTCATCACATATGAATCGCCATCAACTCTTCAAAAAAGAAAACAGGTTGTCAATAGAGAAACAAATAGTTCAAAGAATTGTAACAGTAATAATTATTCTTCATTCAAAGAAGTTGCACATTCCAGTACCAATTCAGAAAATAAAAATCTAAGTTCTTCTGGTGATACAGAAACAATAAAATGTATTAAATCTCTACTTTCAAATTCATATATAAAAATTAGTTCTGTTCACCCAAAGACATCTTCAGATAAAGAAAACTTGATTGTATCAGAAAGTGAGGATGAAGCTACTGATCCACTAATAATTGATAATAGTGGTGATAAACATGTAAATGATTGTGATGACATT
>JABUQX010028694.1:12500-45000 GCA_015478945.1 Trachelipus rathkii | reverse complement strand
TATATATATATAAATATATAATATAATTATATATTATATATATATAGTCATGTCATTCACAAATATTTCATTTGTGTGATGCAGATAAATCGGGAATGTATCTGTCTAAAACGTTACAAGGTGGTATACAGTTAAGATTTTCAAATTCCTGTGTTTTTCCCGCTGTTTTTTCCCTTTCCTGTTCTTCAAAATTTCCCCCTGGACTAACTAAATTAATGAGTAAAAAAATCCCACCTATCTTTGTTATCAGTAAGGAAAGGTGAAAAAATGAAAATCCAAAGCCCACCCTCTAACCATCCCAGTTAACAAATTTTCTTGGCCAGCTTTTTACAAATTTAAACTGACAATATACAATTTCGACATTTTTACAAGTGAAATTTTTATTTGCATAAAGATTTTTAAACAACTTCCAAAACTATTTATCTTATATAGCCAAGAGTTCTGAACACAATCAATTTAATTTTCTAAAATATCTTGCCAAAATATTTTACAGGTTCCTGCTTTTGCTTTATTTTTTCCACTTTTTTACTTTATTTCAAAATATAAAATTAACAAAAAATATAGTTTTTTAACCAAAAATATAAAAGCATTTGCACATTTTCTTTTCTCTAAATATACAAAAAACAATATTTTTCCTTTTCTTAATAACAAATAAAATTATTTAATTCTAGAACTAACCTACTAAATAGAGTACATTATCTTAAAAAAAAGTTTATACAACTGTTTAAGTAAAGCCTATTTCTCTTCTAAAACATGAGTTGTTTTTCAGGTCTCTTTGACAATATTTCTCTTAACTTCTTCAGCCTCTTTAATCTCCGCTGCTAATTTTCTTTTTTTTTTTTTGCAGCCTCTGACCATATTTGGTACATAGTTTTCTTTTTAAGTATGCCTTATACTCTGAAGAAGCATTGGGGGGGAGCAGTATGAAAACATCATATCATTTTTGTAATACAATATCAACCCCTCCACAGTATTTATTCAGTTCTTCAGCAATAACTCTTTTTAGCAACAAGTGAATCTTCACGCAAATTTTCTTGTATACAATGTTTGTTTGTCGAAAAACCTCTCTCTACAGAAGCACTCCCATGAAATAAAGAAAAGAATCAGTGTTACAAAGTTTTTGTTTCTTTTTGAACGTTTACGATTTTTTAATAATTTCAATGAAAAAGTTTGAATTAGAGTCTTAATCTTCCTTCTCATCACATTTTTTTCCAGAAGTTCAAGGACATTAGAATTTGATATCAAAAGTTCATAATCCCTCTTTGATTATATCAGCCGTCAAACCATCAATTCGCTTGATATCAATAAATTTTTTCGAACACAGCATATTAATTCCTTTGCAGAGGTTATTAGAAAGCATTATCTTCGGTGACAAACAACTTAATGCCTTTGTGATGGAATATTTAAGAGGACTTCTTTCAACTAACTTCTGGATAAGTACTTGCAAGAGAGTACTATCAATCTTCTTAAATTTTTGAAAATTTTCTGGAGTTTGCAGCCTTCGAGGTGCATTCCTAATTCCCTCTTTTTTGCTGTATGATACGGGTCCATATTTTCTGCATTTAGGAATTTTGTTTTATCTTTTAACAGTTAATGTTTCATTAAAACTCTTGACTGAAACAATAAATGTCGGTTTTAGGAATTCTTTTCCCATTAAAAGTTTTAACTAGTGACTGAGATCATCATAGCAAGAAAGGCGTCAATGGTCTTCACTGTTGAATATCTAGCAATCCTTTCCAACTGACGGCTACTGCTTGGAAAAAACCCAACTTTGCATGTAATAAGGGATCTTTTTAAATATGATTTCACCTTTCCGAACACTTTTGAATTTTTCAAAAAATTCCCCAACTTCTTCTCTTCTTCCACGTACTTTCGAAGTCTTGGAAGCAATCGAATGCTGTTGTTGTTGCATTTCACATTTCAACGCCATCCTTTGGTTTCAACAAAATTAGCAGGACTCTTCAGAGGAACAGCCTGTAGTTTTCATGCGTGTTTCCTTCTAGTATGGGAAAAAATTCGTTCGTAATAAATACAGAAGAAGGCCCTTTAAGTAATTCTAATAAATCGCCACGATTGTTAGGGGCTTTTATGGACCAGTTTTGAGAGGCTCCAGTGGACAATATGCAAAGAGCACTTCTCCAAATACAAATCAGATCTTGGGAGCTTCCGGACCAGTAAAAAAATTTAATTCTGCTTTCAAACACAAGATCAATATTTTCCAGCTGGCACTTAGGCTTCATCCATTGATAGATAACTTGTCACTTTAATGGGTAACAGCTGAACAGCGCCCTGCTTGAGATTTTCCATCAAAGATTCTCAGCTCGAGTGTCGGTAGGAACTGAGAAGAAGGATAACGAGTGGGTTATGCAGACCGTAGTTTTTAAGTCTTCACACCTCACATGTTATTCATGTTGATTTCTTTTGTGGCCAGATTTTATTTTAAAGCCCGTCATCAATAGGATATTGATATATAAGAATATTTTTCTCAAATACACACCTCAATTTTTTTTAGTAAAGGTAAGGAGCCTAAAGCCAAATCAACACATAAATAGGAACGTGTTATCCTTGCTCACATCTACTGGAGATCTCTCGCACCAAAGGATGAGCTATCCTGCGATATCAGGAAGCATCTTACTAAATTGTTTTTGCGCAACAACAGAAGAAGCTCTATTTGGAAATATGAGCTTGGGGATAAACAAACTCCACATTATTTTTCAGCTTTCTGTAACAATCCTTAGCCTGTTTGCTAAAAAGAGAGACATCCAAGGTTTAAGAACCACTGAGAGCATCCCTGAGAACATAAAGAACGCTGATCAAATTATGTCGATTTTTGCAACTGTTTAGAAAAATTATATTGAACAGATACCCAGTATTATGCTTTAGCAAAAATTTGTTCATGCATGTTCGGCGAGCGTGGATTTTAAAACATTAAGTTGATGCTCATGGTGTTTTGCTAGCTACTTTGCAATGACTTTTAATGGGTGATATTGTTGCAAATTGGAGAAGGCAAAATTTTTCTTTCTTCTTGCAGTAAGATGCACAAAGCGTACATGTTCCGTTTCTTCGCCTTCTCTGAGTCATCTTTGGACCATGTTTTGGATGCAGAGTGAGTCCAGACCATTGTAAATTAAAATTGGCTTTATAATAGTTTTTTGCGCCATCTAATAGTTTAAAATATTATTATTATATACAAAATTAATTCATTCTGGTAAATATAAAAAAAAAAAGAGAAATTAGTTAAATGCGCTGATGTAGCAGAATGAATAAAATTTTAATAATAATATATACTTATAAAGATTCAATAACACACAAGAAAGTAGTAATTTCTTGCTACAGAAAAAGTTGGATATATAATTTTTACATCCAACAACTTAAATTCAATGTACTATAGGATAGGAGAATCTTGAATGATAATTCTTGTGGCTCTTTTTTTACTTTCCTCTCCTTCAAAAACAAGAACACCTTTTCTAACATCTCCTTGAGACCCACTGAGCTTCCTCTAAGAATCTAACCTTTTTAAGAGAATTTCGAAAGTCAATATGTGCTTCCACTATACTACTTAGGGGTTAAGCAAAAAAGATGCCTGATCATAAAATCTTGGATATTTTTATTTTCAGCCTGTTTTTCCTGGTTTCTCCCTGTTTTTGCCCTGCAACTTTTATTTTCCCTGGGTGTTTTCCCTGTTCTCCCTGTCTTCCTCTGTTGGTAATAATACACTATGGTTACTTCGGTTCACCACCTCGCTCTCTCCTCCCTGTACAAATACATGTTTCATCTAATATCTACTCTTTTAAATTTCTTTTCATTAATGACAAACAATCTTTTTTTTCGCGATATTCAACATTGATAAATACTAGAATAAGAGCAGATGTGGAGCAATCTTGACATTCAAGAGACACGGTATTTTAACTGTGTGTCGCTAAAATAAAGCATATCTATATATACATGTTCTTATCAAAACAACCACATACTCACCCATCTTTGATTTGATGATCAGTGGGAAGAGCCTTACTCGGAAAGCTATGCCACAAGAATTTTTCTTCATTCTTATATGATTATAAGGACTTTGAAGCCTTTTAAGGAGGTACAGATTTAGTCACATATTTTAAAAATATGATGTTTAGGTGAAACTACACCTTTCTATCTAACTCCTCTTTTTGTACTTTGATTTATTACTATATTTCATTATTATTATTACAATTTAATTTTTTAAATTTATATAATATTTCTATTCATTATTCTTCAAATGCAAACAGGTGAATTGCCACTCCTATAGACTATTTGTAAAAATAAAAATGTTTGGCGTTTGGGGGGTGGGGAATGGAATAGGCGCATTGTCCCTTCTTATGAAGTTTTAACGTAAGATGAACAATTCTTATTTATTAGTGTCCATTTTATTTTTATTTTAATTTATTATTATTTATGTATTATTCATTATTATTATTCATTATTATTATCATTATTTTAATTATTATTAAATTATTCTTATTTAAATGTAATACTGATTATTATTCTAAGTTTTAGTTAGCATTTATTTTATTTTAATTCTTTTCTTTTTATTTTATTAAATAAATATTATACATGTTTGGTCATTATTATTAATTAATTAATTTCATTATTGTTATAATATTATTAATAATTATTATTTTTTTTTATTACTATAATAATTAGTAGTCAGTATTAAAATCAGGTAATTTATATTTTATTATTATTATTATTATTATTATTATATTATTATTATTTAATTAATTACTTCTTTTTTTATTAATTTAATATTATTTATTTAATTAATTATATTTTCTTTATTAATATAATGTATTAAAAGTTTCATTAAACTTCCACACGAGGAAATTTTGCGCAACCGAAATACGACGCGCATCCAAGGGTAAGCGCACAATGAGGTGCACTTGGCAAAACCGCAACCAAAGGTAATTTTTTTGTGCGCATTCAAAACGCAACCTCTATGTTTCAATGCGCACCGCGCTCCGCACCACGCACCGCATCTGCAATTCTAGTAATTTTAAAATATATGCACGCGCACAGCATGCCGCACGCACCGCACGCGGCAACCGTCAAGGTGCGTCGGCAACTGTTCAATAGGGTTAAAATCAAAATTCATCATATCAAAGGATAGAGGAAAGAAAATAAAGGGATGAACGTGTGTTCCATTTTTTTAACATGAAGGTTATAAAGTCTGTATAACTATAAATTTAATTACATCTTTAAATATTTTTTTTTTTTTTTTTTTAAATTAAAAAAAAATTTGTTCCTTCAGTTTATCACAAATTTGAAGATATATAAATTTTGTGCGTCGCATAGTGTATCGATCAAAAGAAACTCTTTAATATAAATTAAATTAACTCTAACTGCCTGAAAATAATTGAAAAATATAATAATAATAATATATAAATGGTTTGAAAGGGTTATATCTTATAGAGGACGTTCAATGCATTGGTCAACAATATGAAGCAGCGGCAAATTAATAGTAGCAATAAGGAAGTAAAAATTTTTGATTTTAAAAAAAAAAAAAAAATTAGCAAAGAGACACAATTTTTATTTACCTTTTAAATTTAATCTTCTTATAAAAAAATAATATAAAATATAACTGATTTTTTTTAAATAAAAAATTAATTAGAACTTGACATAAGGTGGCTTTACGGTAAACCCGAATTAAGCGAAGGGTATCGCGACGGGGAAACAGTTTGGGAACCAACGATCAACTACCTGAGAGTCCTCCGAAACTTGGGAGATTGAACAAAGAAAAGGTGGACACACGAGAATTGGGGAGAACCCCAGAGAAGAAAAAGGATTTTAATGGTAAGAGACCAGAAAGGATATCATATTTAGAAAAGAGCCTTAGATATAGCGAGTTAAAATGAAGAACGATCACGGTGTAGTGAGAATTGCTCAACGTCAAAGTTATTATAATATATACTATATTTTTATGAACTACACTTTTACGTTTATTTATATATTACACTTTATTTATATATAATTATATATACTGTATATATATATATATAATATTATATATATATTATAGTATATATATATAATATATATATATATATTATTTCTATTTTATTTGTAGATTGATGGCATCGAGTTTGTTTAAAGTAGTTTAACTCTTCGCAATGTTAACGAATTAAAACCTAAAGAGTCTTTCAAAACATAAAAATTTAGATCTCCAATAATATAATAATAATAAATAATAATAATAATAATAATATATAAAATAATAATAAATAAATAATAATAATATACATAATAATAATAATAATAACTATAATAATATAATATAAACAATAAGGTACGATGGAAAAGAATATTTTTCAATGCCTTCATCTGCAATTTTTTTCATTTTTTTTTTTTTTTTTAATTGTTAATTATTTATAATATTATTATTTTTCTTTTCATATACTATTGTTTTACATGAATGAGTTAAAATTAATATACGTTTACCAATCTAGGGAATGTTTAAAAAAACTTTTTTGTGTGTTTTGCATTCTGATTTATGTTTGTTTAATCTTAAAAATGTTCTTTTTTTCCTATTTAAAGAAATTTCATTGCACAATTCAAAAAATCGTGGAGCTGAAAACGATTACATCTTAAGCATTTTAAAAATTTAAATTAAAATTATAATTATTATTTAATTATATATATATATATATATATTATATATATAATATATATATTATAATATATATATTTAATATATATTATATATATTATATTATATATATAATATTATTATTATATATATTATATCGGTATATTAGAGTTTATCCTTAGGATTGGTATTTTGTACTGCTAAAAGTCGAGGGGAAAAAAAAGACGGAGGAAAGAGAACGGAAAGAAAGAAGGAAAGGAAAAAGGGAGAAGGAGAGAGAAAGAGGAAGGGATAAAGAAAATGAGGAGGGGAGGTGGAAGAAAAAGATGGAGAAGAGAGTAGACGAAAAAAAGGAGGGAGGAAAGGGGAAGGAGAGAAAGGATGGTAGGAAAGAGGAGGGAGGGAAGAAGAGGAAGAAGGAAGGATTGGAGGAAAAAAGGTGGATAAAGAAAAGATGTGTGGGAGGAAAGATGAGGGCAAAGAAGAGGAGGGAGAAGAACAGTGCTATAGGAGGAGGAAGGAAAAGGAAGAATGGAAGAGGAGAAAGAAATTTTTTTTTTTTTATCACTTAAATTGGCACTATCTTATATTTATATATATATATATAATAATATAATATATATATATATATATTATATATAATATATATATTATATATTATCTATTATAATTATATATTAATATATATATATATATATATCTATATCTATATATATATTTTATATTTTAATATATTATGATGTATATATATAGTTATTATATATATATATATATATATATTATATTATTATAATTATATATATATAAATATATATATATTTTATATATAGTTATAATATTATATATATTTATATATATTATATTATATACTATTATTTAATATATATATAAACTGGAAATGGCATTCAGTTATTTAGTTAAATTATGGCATTATTTTAGACGGGGCGCCTTTCCAACTCCGAAATTACACTTTGAAAATTCTTACCGAAGGGTGGGAAAAATGGATTCGCCAATTTTTGACTTTACCATTCCAACAGTTTGGAACATAAATTTAAAATTTAAATAACATTTTCCGTTAGTTTTTAAACATTTTATTAATTTATTGATTGTCACGAGTCACAGTTGCTGCTCGCGGACCAGAGGACTAGCAAAAAATTTAAACCCGAGTCCATGTTCGAGTCCAGTAATAATTAAGCATGAGCTTGATAAGCTTAACCCAATTTTATTTTTTTTTTTAATAAATAATTATTTTATGTTAAAATATTCATAATTCAATACTGATAACTCGAGACTTTATTTTTCTTATTTTTATTGTGTTTCACGAGTGAATTTTTGGGATTCTCGGACATAAGCTCGGCTCGAGCAAAAAATCTCGCTTCTGCGGGAAAAGAAGCGATAAACTGAAAGAAACGAGTGTGTCCGATATTAAATAAAAGAGGTTCGTGTTCTGCGAAAACTATTTAAGGGAATGCCTCGTTACATAATAATAAATAATAATTAATATAATTAATAATAATAATAATAGATATAATATAATAAATAATAACATAATTAAATATAATAATAAAATATTTATATAAGTAATAAGAATATAATGAATAATAATAACAGATATAATAATGAGTCATAATATACATTGGTTTCTTCTAAGAAATAATAGATATAGAAATATTGGAATGTAAGCTCATTCTCGTCAAGAAGACGTAAGCTTCGGTCTTACTTTAAGACGTAGCAAATTTGAAGAATCCTCCTCTTGAATGGGCTCTGCCCGTGAGTGCGGCGGTAAAAAAAAAAAAAAAAGTAGTGCAGTATTAGGTGTATACTTGTCGTCACAAACAGAGGCGATTCCCAGCATCTCACTGATTTTCGTGAATGAAATGTAAAAAAAAACTGTGCGATTTCCTTGATATCTAATTCACAAACAAGGCGCTGACCGATATTTTTGTTATTCAATTTCATTTTTTTTTTTTTTTTTTTTTTTTTTTTTTTTTTTTTATACTTAATTCTCTTATTGTTGTAAGTGAACTAATGAAAACACATCTACAAATGGGGCAAAAAAAAAAAAAAACCGATCGCTTTCTCGACTATGTTTGTACATTTCCTTTTCAAGATGATGTGGTTCTTCATGATCTTTACATGAATACTTGATCGTTTCCGAAATGGTTGCGCACAAAGGCAGCAATGCAAAATTGAAATACAAACACACACACAAATAGCTATAAACACTGCTGCGCCTTCTCTCTTCTTTATATATATATATATAATATATATATATAATATTAAAAGTTATATAATATATTATTATAATATTATATTATATATATATATATATTATATATTTATTAATATATATTATATATATATAAAATGTTTCAAATAACGCAAAATAGCTTTTTTTTTAACTTTTTTTTTTATTTTTATTTTTTTTGGTTTAACTTCAAATTTTTGCTTGCATGAGCAAGACAAAAAAATTTAAATAAAAAAAAGGAATTAAATTTTATATAGTATTTTTTTATCGCATCGCTAACGTTGGCAAACTGCCCAGTGAGACAGAGGGAGACTCTGGGACATCATTTCTGTAGTGCAAATCTTGCCCGGAAACAGAGAAAATTCTGTTGCGGCATAAGTATATCCATGTAGGTGTTAGGGGTCGAAAATTATCATGCAATCGTCAGCCATTATGTTAGGTTTGAATTTTGCTGCATCGTCGATCCATGTAGGTCTAGGTGCAGTTTACTTGCCTCGTAGTTCAGGCTTATATCTTTGCTCAATTGTATTAACCACCACAAAATTAAAATAAATAAAATAAAAAAAAAAAAAATAAAAAACGATAAAAAAAACGATTTTACCCACTAAACAATTTTTTTTTACGTTACCGGTTAAATTTTTTTCTGACGGCATTAGCACTCCAATCCGTTTTCTTTCTCATATGCAAAAATGTAACGTTTTGTTTTACTTTTATTATTAAATTGCAATAGTTCCAGAAATTTCGGGTATCTTTCTCATCAGTATCTTCAATTAATTGCCTATATCAGCAGACTAACAAAATATTCGAAAAATGTTAAAAAAAATTTTTGTATTACTATATATATACTATATATTAATATATATATTATATATAATATATATATATATATATATATTATTATAATATATATAATATATAATATATATAATATTATATCTATATTATATTATATATATATATATTATATATTATATACGTATCTATATATTTAATTACAGGATATATATATATTATATATTAATATTATATATATATTATGTTAAGTATATATTTATTATATATTATATAGTATATTATTATTTATATATTATAATATTATATTATATAAAGGTATATGATAATATATATATATATACTATATATATTTATTAGTATATATATATAATATATATTATTATATATATAAATATATATTATTATATATATATTATATATTTATATATATATATATATATAGTATATATATATATTTTATGTGGTGTGTCGTGATAAATATTTTAAACAAGAAATTGATTATATTAATACCAATGATGAAATTTTACTATACACATCACTTTAAAATATTTAATATTGCACAGTAATTAATGTTATATCAAGCTCAAATTCATGCTCATTAAAATTAATTTAAATACATTGGGTAACCCTTCCCCGTCCACTTTTATGTCCCGGAAATTCTGATTATATAATATAATAATATAATATTTATATATATATATATATATATATATATTATAATATATATATATTTATATATATATAATATATATAAAATATATATATTATATATATATTATAAATTTATTTTTAATAGTATATTTATCTATATAATATATATTATATATATATATATATATAATATATTATATATATAATATAATATATATATATATAATACATATATTAATTATTAAAAAATTTATAATAGTTTATGCAGGGTTCAAAAAAAAATTTCATTTTATGAGATAACAAATGAAATAGTTACCTGTTTTAGGTAAAAAAATCAACATTAATTCGTCCCCATCCCTCTCTCTCCTGTGAAACCTTCTTCTATTTAGTTCAATTAATTTTATTTTTTCATTTGCTTAACCATCTTTGGGCTTTGGCACTATCACATTTGATAAACTTGGCTTTAAAAATCACCAAAGATCAAGAAAGATTAAAGTGAAAAAAAAAGACAAAGCACGATCTTTCAGAGCGAAAATCCCCATGGAATACGTGCTTACTTATCAGGCTAATGTTGAAATTATTCCATCCATGTTAAAGCTCATCACAACTTAGACATGAATGTAGAATACATACAACCATTTACCTATTCACCTAAATAGCATAATGTATCTTTTTCCTGCTTACAACGCGTATCACTCACGAATCTGTTGATTAGAGATCAGAGGACGGCTTTGCTCGAAAGATATATCTAAGTATTTTTCTTTATTCTTATTCTTGAAGCTGTTCGGAAGTATGCTTTATTCACATACATAACAAGTTATTATAAGTCTTTATTAAAGACCACCTATTGTTTCAATTTTAAAATTATTTTTCGGCTTAATGAAATATCTTGAAATTTATCCTACTAGAACCTAAGGAAAATGCCTAAACGTAATATTTTTTTTCCTATTATTATTATTTATTATTATTTATTAATTATTATTATTTATTATTATTAATTATTAGTTAATCATTATTATTATTACTTATTATTATTATATTATTATTAATTTGTGGTGCTGTAGGACGTTTATGTTTTCCTAATTGTTTATCTTTATGATTTAAGAGTGATCGTATTAGTTCGAATTTATGTGTTATTATTCGAGTATAAAAAAGTGTCATTATTTTTATAAATTTTTGTTTGATCCGTAAATGCTAACGTGTACTTCATATCTAGACAACCTAATCCATTACTAATGAAGGTCTGTAATTAATCATGATATATATATATTATATTATAGTATATATATATACTATACTATATATATATATATATATATAGTATATATATATAGTATATAGTTATAAGTATAATATTATATATATATATATATGAAAAGATATTAATTTTATTTATGTTCTTAGTAATTTGTTTTTATACTGATTGGGTTCCTGGATTTGGGAGTAATGATAAAAACGTTAGTTTAAGATAACTTATATTAATTGGCAAATTTCCAATATAACCGGTATAGTATTATATATAGTATATATAGTTATATATATATATTATATATTATATATTATATATATATATATTATATAATATATTTTATAAAAAAATATATATTATGTATTATATATATTATATAGAGTATTATTATGTTGTTATATTATATATAGATATATATATTTATAAATATATATATAATATATATATATATAATAATATATATATATATATTATTTTTGATTTATTATATATTATATATATATTTTTAGTATAGTATATATATAAAATTTTGGAGAATTATTGAAAATTTTTAAACGATAACTGAAACCAACAGGATTAATAATTGATATAAATTTTTTTTTTTTAATTTTATAAAATTTATTATTTTATTACAATTTGTTATGTGTTACAGTGGCAAAGAAAAGACATATTAATCATGATGGTGATTTTTAATATCGTAAATTTACTCATTTAATTGATTATTTTTATTGCACTTTTGGTCTTTGGTGTAGGAAGGGGGTGGGGGGACTTTCTCTCTGCATGTAGCATTAATTAATTATTTGAAGATTACAAATAAGGAGAATCTCTCTCTCTGTCTCTGTCTCTGTCTCTCTCTCTCTCGTCTCTCTCTCTCTCTCTGCTCTCTTCCCGCCACTCTGTCTCTCTCTCTCTCTCTCTCTCTCTCTCTCTCTCTCTCTCTCTCTCTCTCTCTCTCTCTCTCTCTTTCTCTCTCTCTTTCTCTCTCTCTCTCATGTCTCTCTCTCGTCTTCCGTATCTCTCTCTCTCTCTCCTTCTTCTCTCTCTCTCACCTCTCTCCTCTCTCCTCTCCCTCTCTCGGTCTCACTCTTGGCGCGAGTCGTCCTCTTCGACGAGCGGTCCGTCCTCCTTCTAGTCCTCTGCTCTTCTCTCTCTCTCTCTCTCTCTCTCTCTCCTCTCTCTCTCTCTCTCTCGTCTGCAAATGTTATCATCTACCCTATCATTGCCAAGAGGAAAATTCTCGTCTCCTCTCCGTCTCCTCTCTCTCCTTCCCTCTTCTCTTATCTCTCCTCTTGCTCTCTCTTCTCTCTTCTCTCTCTCTCATTTCCTTAATGCCGATTTATGCTTCAGGCTTGCGAGGACCGTTCTTTGGAAAAGTGTGAGATTGTCCCAATAATTCTTTATGATGAAAAAAGTGTTTTGGAATTCTAAGTTCCAAGAGTATCAAATTAACAGATAAAATTTTATAAGGAATGTTTCCTAATAACGCTTGAAACCGATAAGAAAGTTTTTTTGGTATTTGTGGTATATGCTACTGACTGGTGTTTTTTCTATTGAATAGTGTTTAATATTATAATTAAGACTTTGTGACATAAGTTTGCGTATGGTACTTTGTTTTTTGTGCGATCGGTTAATCTCAAGTTGGGTGATTATTACCAATTGGGTTTATTTTTTTCATTGGTCACAATCTGTTATTTTGAGATGTCGCACTGTTGGGGTAATTTTTCTATATGGTCGAAAGCTGACAAAATTTAAAGTCAGATTGAAACAGCTTATGAGTTTGGCCCGAATGAAAGTAATTAGCTATAACCCTAACTTTAGTACTTAGTATAATAAATTTAGTAATAACACGAAGTCTATCAGTACAAATGTATAATAACTTGGTAACTTCTTTCTTTTTGAGGGTCCTAACGATTCATTTCATCCATCTTTAGTCTCTGGCTGGATTGGGCCGGAATGGGGGTTGAAACCACCTCCGCCCCGAACTTTCCTAAAACTTGAAATCAAAAAAAATAATATGTTTAAAATCAAAAATTGCTCATGAAAGGTCATAAATAAACACCTCCAAGTTTCATGGTATCCCTCTTCTCCAAAACCCCTATACAAATCTCCTCATATAAAATTTTTGCAGCTTATGCGCTGTGTGTGTATGCGTGTGTGATATTGTGATGTTGTGAGTGAGTGATTTTTTTGCGTTTTCAATTACCAGAAATAATAAAAGTTAAGCTTTTGTAGGGCGAAATTAAATGTTTGATTTCCCGACATGTTTTAATATTCTCAGTCAAGAATTCCGTTCAAAGGCGAACCGTAAATATTCATTTTAAAATTGGTTCTATTTTATTTTTCATTACAAAACAGAATATTTTTTTCTTTTCTATTTTTACATTAAAAAGCATTTAAAAAAAATGTTTGTAAATTTTTTTGTTTTATAGAATATAAGGTAACCTATTTCGTTTTTTATTATTATTATTACATTATAATTTTTTTAGTTTTGTTTTATAGAATATATGGTAACGTATTTCTTTTTTATTATTATTACAGAGTAATGGAAAACTGGAAACTCTTTTACCATATTCCCTTATGGAAGATGTGCAGCCAATTTCCCCTTGCGGGATGTCTGGTCATCAACATTGTTTGCTAGTCGCTTGTCGTAAATCATCACTCCTTATGCAGGTAACTAAACTAAATAACCACTGGTAAATTACTGGTATACTTTTCCTTCTAATTTTTACAATCAATATAACTTGTATACTATCGGGTCATTATCGGGTCATGTTGACCTTTGATTTTGATTCTGGTTTTGGTTCTTTTTCCAACATCTGGTAGGGTTCACCGAGAGCCGGAATTTCCAGTATATATATAGTATTATATATATATATATATATATATATATTATATATATAATATAATATATATATAATATATATATATATATTATATATATATATATATTAATATAATTAATCAGTGGTGGCGTAACCCTGAAGATTTAATAATTGGTAAGGGCAGCTATAATATATATATATATTATATATATATATATATATATATATATATAATATATTATATATATATATATATATATATATATATATATATATATATATATATATATTATTATATTATATATTATTATATTATTTATTATTTTATTATTATTATTATTATTATTATTTATTATTATTATGTATTAATTATTATTATTATTATTTTCTTTATTATTTTTTATTATTATCCTATATTATTATATATTAGTTAATGATTAATGTATTATTATTAAATAATAATATAAATTATATAATATTTTGCAAGACTTTTCTAAATTCCTAAAAAACCTTCCTAACATTTTCATTAACTTTCTTTAGGACAATTCTTGGATAAAACAAAATAATTGCCTTCTGAAATGACCAAGCTTTTGCGTCCGCTCACGGTGGAACAATTTTCCAAGGATATGACTTTTATTTTATGAACGAAGCAAAATTTATATTTAAAATTTACAATTATTAACAAATATAATAAGTAAAATTAAAACTAAAATTTAAAATATTACGAAATAAATGTGGAAGTTGATAATTTAGATTGTCTTTTTTCCCTTTCTTTCTTCTATATAAAAATATTTAGGGTAATCGGACATTTCGTTTATAATTTATATGATGTCCGGTCTATGCTTTCTTATAAGAAGGGACTCCGCCAGTCTAAGAATCCGAAAATTCCCTCTTTTTAATCAAAATTTTGAAGTAATTTACTATTTCGTTATTGTGTAATTTTTTATGTTCTTCCTGAATATGGTGGTGTATCTTACTTGGTTTGTACCTGTGCTGCAACATACGCTGCCGAAGGGTATTCGTCGTATAACCAATTAAGTGCGTTACAGATCCCACCTCATGCAATGGAATTGGTATACCGAACCGTTTTAGTACACTCGCCAGCAGTGGTAACACTCACGAAGTGACTAAAGCAAGAAGAGACAAACTTTGTTGCCGATAATAGACCTCTAATAGGTGGATTGGTTTTCATTTATTTTTTCCCTTTTGATAAATGTTTTTCCTTTAAAGAAAAAAAAAAGTAAAAATGATTGTTTCAATCTTGGATTCCTCTTCCATTTATTTCTAAAAATAATAATAATAATAATAATAATAATAATAATAATAATAATAATATAATAATAATAATAATAATAATAATAATAAAACAGGAAATCTTCTCTGAACATTGACTTAATCTGTTATTAATAAAGAAACGTAGGCTTTAGAGATTTTTTAAAAATTAGGTTTTTGTTTCGCCTCCAAAAGATTTTTTAAAGCCTATTTTTTCAAATAAAAAAAAAATCCCCCTCTACTTACTTCATTATGGGCATATTTTTAATTGTTTTAATTATATAAAGAATAAATATCACTTAAGTAATGTAATAAAAATAATATTTAATAACCAATCAAGGCTTCAGAGCTAAAAATAGGTAAATACTGCTGGCTGCCATTGGCTTTGATACGTAAGAGGAAACTTGTCCGTATATATATTATATATATATATATAGAGTATATAAATATATATATAGTAGTTATATAATATATATAATATATATATATATATATATATATATATATATACTATATATATATATTATTATATAATATAATATAATATATGATATATATAGTGTAAGATGTTTTCTTTTTACGTCTGGCAGGACAGGTATGTTAGCTGGCCTGACCATTAAAATACTATAGGAGAAATGAAATTCTTACGTACGCCCATAGTATAAAAATTCACTCTTACTTTTCAGCAATAACTGCAATTTCAAATGACTGCAGTTAGTAGGACCAGAATTACTAACTAAAGAATTTTGCAAGTTTTTTATATTTTTTTTATAAAATTAGTTTCTTTTTTTTCACTTTCATATAAATTTTAAATAATTTAATTAAGTTACCATTTAATTTATTTTATTGAAAAGACTCAGAAATATTACCCTACCCAAACCTACCCTAACCTACCCTAACTTACGGGCCCCTGATTATTTTATATATATATATATATATATATATATATATATTATATAATACATATATTAGTATATATATATATATAATAATATATATATAATAGTATATTATTATATATATATATTATATATATATATATATATATATATTAACTATATATATATCTTTTTGTCTAGGAATAGAGTTATTTTTATTTTTTTATTTTTTTTTTTTACTAGACCGTTAAGTAATAATGTATTTATTAATTTTAAATTGGCAAAACATTTGTTTTTAGTTGCTAAAATATGAAAAATAATAGTTCTACAAATTCGCATGTTTAATGCACATTTGTCTATGGAGGACGAAATTATCAATTAAAGTGACGGATACAAAACAATTTTTTTCCATTTTTTCATGAAATTTTATACCGTAATGTGTTGAATGATCCGTATTGAAAAACAAACGTAAAAAAAAAACATGTTTATAAATGAGCCTGAAAAAAATTATGAAGTCTCCAAATTTCAAAATTTTTTAAAGCAATCTATTATACTCTGTGCTTCCTATCTTTTTTTTCTTTTTTTTTTCTTTTTTATTTAATATTACCTCATGGTCAAGGTAGTTAGCTACTGTGAATGGTACTCAACTAACACAAATAATATATGTATGCTATTTAATTCAACTTAACCTACAATATATATATAACTATATTATATATATATATATATATATATATTTATATATATATATATATATAATATATATATAATATATATTAGTTATATATATATAATATATATTTATTATATATATATATTATATAAAGTATAGTAGATATTATAGTATATATGATAAATTGAAAAAAAACCACCCGCCCTAAAGGGTCCAGGTTGCGATTCCCTAGCAGGGGTGAAAATACTTTAAGAGGGTTGTTTTTCAATACATATTTGATTGCAGGTATTGGCAATTCTTATGTTCTATAGATAGTATATTGTGTGTGATCCACAAATATACAAATATATATAAGGAGCTAAATTATATATATATATATATATATATATATATATATATATATATATATATATATATATATATATATATAATATATTATATATATATTATATATATATTAGATTGTGGATTTAATAAAGTTAGATCAAGCATAAATTTTTTTAGGAATTCGAAAATAACGCCATTCTTATAACAATTGGTCAATATATTATATATTATATCATATATATATATATATATATATAGTATATATATATATATATATATATATATATTATATATATATATATATATAATATATATATATATATATATATATATATATATATATATATATATATATAATATATATATATATATATATATATATATATTTTTTTTTTTTTAAATTTTATATATATAATATATCTATATATATATATAGTGATGGCGGCGTATGCGTTTCATATATATAATAATTATTGGTTTTTCCATAAAAGTGGTCATAGATTTATTTGACGAAATAAATCTTCGAGTATGTAAAATTTAACGCATTTTTTATATGAAGATCGGTATAATGAAATCGAAAACTAATCGAATTTTAAATGTGAAGCTCCTTTTTTGAATGTATAAAAAGAACGCCAATTTATTCGAAAAATTTCGTTACTTGAAAAAATGCGTTAAAAAGATTTGTAGCCTATTTTATAAGGAATTACGTAATAAATATGTTACCTATATAATTACATATTATGCGTAAAGAATATTTGTATCCTATTTTTATAAAGATTCGCGTAATAAATATGATATGTAATTATGTATTGATTTTTAAAGTTTAGTTGTAAAGAGGTTTTATTAAGAATCGTTTTTTGGATTTTCTTGTGGGTTTAACAGTTTCATTACGTGTCGTTTTTTTCTATACATAATAAAATTGTTTTATCGAGTTCCTTTTGCATTATATGGATGGATGATATTAACAGAAAAAATTGTAGCTTTTATTTCTTTTTTAGTAATAGCCTTTTTTTCTCATAAGCTTTTTCTTTATAACATATTGCATACCGTATTTTTTCACCTTGTGTATATAAATCACATTTTGGATTTGCTTGCATTTCCTGACAACGAAAATTTCTTTTTTTTTTTTTTTTTTTTTTTTTTTTTAATACCTTCATTTGTTAATGAAAATATAGGAAGCTGTTGAAATTGCTATTATGTCGTTCATAAAAATTGCTCAAAATACAAATTTCACACTAATTTTAAGTGATATATATATAATATATATTATATATATATATATATAATATATATATATATATATATAATATATATATAAAAAAAGACAGAAATATGTAATTCTAAAATAAACACTCTAATATATTATATATAATATAGTATAAATATATATATATATATATATTATATATATATATATATATATATAGTGTATATATCATTATATATTATATATATATATTATAACTATATTATATATATATATATATATATAATATATATATAAATATATATTATATATACTATATATATATATATATAGTAAAGTTTATTATGCATACCGGTAATACTTCCTGTTCTGTTAATTTTTTTATCTATTGTAGCAAGATTTTTTTTTTTCTAAAATTTCTTTTTGTATTCCAGATAAAGATACTATACTGTACGTCTCTCTAAAGAGCAGTACATATATATATATATATATATATATATATATATATATATATTATATTATATATATAGTATATTATATATAATAATCTCACTATACTATACGGTATAATATTATTTAATATAGTTATTATATATATATATGATATAGTATATATATATATATTTAAGTATATTAGTTATACTATTATTTTTATATATTTTTTTTTATATATAAATTTTTTATATATATATATATATATATATATATATATATATTCGTTAAAATTGTCTTACGAAGAGGTTTTTGTAATTTTGTATCATTTATACAAAAGCGAAATAACATTTTGGAATCTTCGATTAAAAACATCTCCAAGAAAAACTTACAAAAAACTACTTAAAAACCCTTCTTCATCTTCAACCTCCATCCCCATTTATCTTCAACCTCATTGATCTCTATCTTCAAACACTAAAACGGCATCTGATTTTCAATCATGAGTATCTGTGTCTCCTCCAGAAGGTAAAACTATTTATTTTTCTTTCTCTGCGAACTCTTTATCATCCATCCGTCCGTCCATGAGGTTACGGATTTCTGCGCTCAAAAATCACACGTGCAAGAAGGGTTTATAGTTTAGTGTAGACTGTAGACGTTAGACGTACGACTTGCAAAGGCATATGTCGACTTTTCGGAATTCTTACAAACATTCCTAAGCTGTACATATGGTTGAAAAGTTAGTAAATAAAAATCATTATATATATATATATATATATATATATATATATATATATTATATATATATATATTATATATATATTATATATATATATATAATATATAGTATATATATATATAATAATATATATAATAGATAATATATATATATATATATTTTATTATATATATATATTCTATATATATATATATATAATAATATATATATATATATATATATAATATATATATTATATTATATATATATATATATTATAATTATATTGTTTATATATATATATATATATATACTATTATATATATATATTATAATATATTAGTATATATATATATATTATTATATATATATGATATAATATAATATAATATAATATATAGAGTATAATATATAATATTAGGATATATATATATATATATATGGTTTGGTGTACAAACAAAATTATTGAAAATGTTTTGTTCTGTTAAAAATGCGCGGTGCGGTGACCCCTTGTGTGGGAGAGGTTTCTTAATTACGTTTTCATCTTCTAATTAATCCTCTTAGACCAGTAATAAATATTGAATGAAGCTCAGACTCCTTCACAACACAACAACACACATCACACACAGCCACACTACACACACACACATATATGATATAGTATTATATAATAATTTAATTTATATATAATAATATAATATATATATATATAATAAATATGAATAGTATATATACTTTATATATATATATATATAATATATATATATATATATATATATATAGTGTGTGTGTGTGTGTATGTGTATGTATGCTACAAATTTTCGAAGGACTCGTAACCTATATAGCACCTTTTTGTATTATCAAAATTGTTAAAAATTTAATGGTTCGGCTGGTTTCAAGTTCATCGTCACCTTCGATATATTTTATAATTTACTTGTTTATTTTTTTTTATTTTTATTTTGTATATTTTATAAATTCTAAAATACTTAACTACGTATACTTTAAATATGAGTCTTAGACTTTTAGTCAGTAGTTTTGAACTACTTTAAAGCATACGTGATTTATTATAAGAAAAGGAAACAAAAATACTATAAACTTATCACAGTAAATACCTAAATAGGGATTTGCTTGGTCATTATCTTTGACAGAAATTCCAACATTCCAGAGGCGAAATCCGAAACGAAATTATATAAACTACATGGTTCAGAAAATTCTCTATCCATACAGGAAATAATATTGCGTAATAGGTATATTCCCTTGTGTGTGTGTAAGAGAGAGAGAGAGAGAGAGAGAGAGAGAGAGAGAGAGAGAGAGAGAGAGAGAGAGAGAGAGAGAGAGAGAGAGAGAGAGAGAGAGAGAGAGAGAGAGAGAGAGAGAGAGAGAGAGAGAGATCTTACACCCAATATCAATTTATAGTAATTTATTGTCTTGCAAATTACATTGTCAATAACGTGTTTTACCGTTTAAGTGATACACAAAGACTTCATTTCTTTGTCCTGGTAGAACATTGAATGTGCTAAATTTGAAGTTTTTCAGATATTTACGTCACTCGGCAAAAAAATGATAATACTTCAAGTGCCTCAAGTGTAATAAGGACATAAATGTAGTGCCATTCAGAGCCGTTAAAGAAAGATTTTCATACTTAATTTAATTTTAAATAAAGTTTAATAGGTTTCTTTATTTGTGTTTCCTAAAAATTTGTACTCCATCGCACTTGTGTGATGAATATATGAAATGTTTTCCTTTCGAACAAATATAATAATATATATATATATATATATATATATATATATATATATATATATATATATATATATATATATATATATATATATAGTATAATATATATATATATATATATATATATATATATATATATATATACATATAGAGAGAGTATATTAAATAAAGCCACTGATATAGAGCTCTATATAATGATGGAATGAAAGATAAAGATAAATGCCTGTTTAAAGGAAGGAAGGAAGGATGGAGTTGGTGGAAGGAAGAGAATTATCGAAACTCTAGAAAGATGGTTGCTATTCTATTCCTTATTGCAGATTAAGCTTTGTTTGAAAAATAAGGAAGTGACGCCCATTTGCACATAACTCAAAATTACAATAACAATTTTATTTTTCGTAGAACAATAGACATTTAATAGGTTTAAGTGTCATTCTCAAAGGTTTCTAAAGGAAGAATAGTATCAAATTGTCGTTTGCTCCAAAACTTCCTCAACTATTCGGCAATTATGATTTATTATTTAAACATCAGTTAATTGGCTTATTATTATTATTATTATTATTATTATTATTATTATTATTATTATTATTATTATTATTATTATTATTATTATATATTATATATATATATTATTATTATTACCTCCTTAGTACGATATTGCATGTTATCCTAAATTCAGTTTTCTTTTACACGCAATCGACCTTCTCCACATAAACAAATCCACAACTTTTGTAATTCTGTTATTTGCAATTTTAATATGTAACTCACATACCTGGAAAGAAAAGCACCTTAAATTCCTTGGAGTAAAGCACCCGATATAGCTTGTATGACAAAGAAGACAATGAAACGTGCTTGGGTAACGAAAGTTTCGGATTCGATCCACTAGAGAGAAAATACAAAGAACTTCCCCCTCCTTGATAAATGGTAAAAACATTAAGCCTTGATTAAAAGTAATTTCACTTCATACTTTACCTTTTGAGATATATATATATATATATATAAAAGAGAGAGAGAGTTATATATATATATATATATATATATATATATATATATGTGAGAAAGCATATATATATATATATATTTCATTGTATATCTTTGTGTATTCTCCTTGTAGATTTTCATATTCATCCAAATCCTGTTACTAAGCTTAGACGCAATCAAATATTTTACGTAGAAGTAATAATAGAAAAGTAGCTTATGTTGGCATTTTTGGGATTTAAACATTTCCAATATGATTTTTGTCATATATATATATATATATATAACAATATTATATAGTACTATCTATTTAGCTATATATATATATATATATATATATATATATATATATATATATATATATATATATATATATATATATATATATATATTAACAATGTAACAGAATCCGGCTCCAGCCGGATACTTCTATAAGAAATATCAAGTTTTTTTTATCTAAATAATATGTATATTTTGTTGTTTAATGCAGAATAATCATTTATTAAGAAGCTTTACAAATATTTAGCTTTAGTTTTCTATTTAATGTTTTAAGAACTTGTTGTCTATTATTAATATGTAGTGGGTGTATCATTGTGAGATTTTTTATTTTTTATTTTTACTGAAAGATTTATTTAGTTTATTTAATTTTATTTATTTGCAGATTTTAAATTTAGGATATATCCGATATCGAAATTTATACATTGTTAAATTGGTTATAAACTTGCTTGCAACATTACGTTTTATATTATTGTAAGATATTATTTTATTTAGTACATGTTGTAATTAACTATGTAGCTATGAGTATTCCAAATATTGAAAATATATAAAAAAAAATAAAATTAATAGCTTAAAGGATTATTATAAGAATTATTAGCTTAATTATATTTTAACTAAATATTTAACTAAAAGAAATTGTTAAAATTTAAAAAATTTTCTAATTTTTTTTTTTTTTTGACAATTCATTCAGATTTAAATTTTTGTAGTTATAATTAGTAGAGTTCTAAAACTTCGATTTAGAGCATTTTTCTGGTTACCCAACATTTAACATCTGGTTCTAATATGAAATGTAAATTTTGTATGATTAATTATCTGGAAAATAATTCCTCCAGCATTTAGATGTATGCAAGATAAAAAAATTTAGGTTTGTTTCCTACTTTTCTTATCTCCTCTATACCATATCCGGAAATGAAAAGTATTCGTGTGTAGATTTTTTTTCACTTTGTGTAGGTTTTATCGATGTTATCTGGAAGATGGATGAAAATTACCAAAATTGAAATTTACCAAAATTGAAATTTACCAAAATTGAAAATTACCAAAATTGAAATTTACCAAAATTGAAAATTATCTAAGATCTGATTTGATTTTTTACTATTCTTCCAATTGTTGCGAAATTTTCAAAGTAAATTGAATTACAAAAGTTGCGGTACATATCTTTTATTTAGAATATTTTGCTATATACTGAACAGTTTGACATCTGGAAATGTCATTCTGTTGGCACTTTTAAATTGGACATGGCGCACCAAGAGGTAAAATGATTGGGTATAGAGAAAAATGATTTAATAAAATTTGAGTAACTCGTTAAATTCTATTTACCCAGATGATTTCATTTTACAAATCTGGGATGAATATTAAAAAAATTGAGAAAATTTTCACTTATGACATTTCCTACCCTCGGGCATAAGAAATAAAAAAAAACTATTAAGATATTTTCTTACTTTTGTTGCTACTGTTTAAATGAGAGGAGTTAGGGAAGCCTAATACATTTATTAAAGTTTTGTAACTCGTCCAATCATATTTATGCCGAAAATTTCATAAAAATTAGACGGATAGTAAAAATCTTAAAGCAAATTTTCAATTTTGATATTTTTTTTTTTTTTTTTTTTTTATAGTAGATTAACAAAAGTTAAAATTTTTAGTGTTTAATTAGAAAAACAAAAGATTCTCAATCATAATTCAGTTAATTACTCTAATTAATTCTTTTATTAAAATATTGGAGAATGAATGTTAATATCAAAAGTGTAAGTCACAAAGTGTGGTGCAAAAATAGTAGCACATCAATTTTTTTCCGTGAAAGTCTTATTTTTTTCGAATAGAAGATGCTACCAGCTTGATTCAAACTTAAGATACTAGGCGCAGAGGGTTATAATTATTTTCTTGCAAGGTCTCGAAGATATCATAAGCATTTTCTTGCAAGGTCTCGAAGATACAATGTTTCTTAAATTTAAGATAATAGTGGCTATGTTTGTAATCTAATTGAGTAGACACTCCCTATGTAAATGTAATTATAAGCATTTAGAGTGAAAGGTATGTTATTATATAGATTTCTTAACAGGTAATCTGAAGGTTGAAGTACTAGACAAGAAGGCTGCTTCGGGTGACCGGATATCCGACGGTAGCAAATTTTTTGGTAGATTCGATTATCCGGCCAAATTCATGGCACCATACATACATAAGCATACACATACATACACATATATATCTGAACACAGAAAACTTAAACTAAATTTGATTGATATAATTTGATATAATATAATAAGTACTTAAAATAATTATAGTATCTTAATTAATGAAAGAGTGAGCATATATATATATATATGATATCATTCAGAATGATGATATTTAAATATTTTTATATTTATTCTTTATTATCCAATGCATTGTTTCTTTAAAAGTCAATATTTAATGATGTTAATTATTATTATTATTATTATTATTATTATTATTATTATTATTATTATTATTATTATATTATATTATTATTATTATTATTATTATTTTAAGTAGGAGTGGTAGTAGTAATATACAGTTTTAATGATCTGTGGAAATTTTTATATTGAATAATTTGTATCTGAGAAGTAAATTTATCAAATGTGTATGATTTTTTTTTTGTGTGAGTGTTTTATGTATTTATCATTTATATTTTTCTTCTTTATGATAGATATATTTTCTTTGCCATTGTGTTTGTAAATTAGTCAAACTCATTATGACTGTCTCTTTTACATTGACTATCTCTTTGTCACCTGATTATTATAGTTTAAAAAGTTTCATTTTTGATAAACGGTAATAAAAAAACTGGGAAAGAAACGGTAAAGAAAAGTAAAGAAAACACGAAATACATCTTTACTGTTAGGTCTTGTTTTTGTATATCGATATTTGTTTTTGATTTTGCGTTTTTATTTTTCTTGTACGGATTTGTCGTGTTTTTTTTTTTTTTTTTTTTTTTCCCCTTTGTTAAAAGACGGTATACATTTACCAAATTTATGCCCATTTTTCTGCTTCCCTACCTTCTTTTCCTTCCATTTTAATATCACGCTTCATCAAACGCCTTCATCAAACTTCTGTCCTTGGCATTAAATAATACAATATTTGCTAAACATGCGATTTTCTCTCGTGCTTTGTATCTAAACGCCTAATTCCACGCTCGAACAAAACCCCCTTTTTTTCAACGTTATTTCTCGTCCATAATGTCTGCAATTTTCGCTTTGTCTTCTCTCTTCCAGTTGACTTCGGATTTTACATTGCTTGTCTCGTACTAAGCGGATCACACCCACTCAATATATATATATATATATATATATATATGAAAGAGATATATGGTATAAATATATATATATATATATATATATATATATATATATATATATATAGAGAGCAATATATATATATATATATATATATATATATATATATGAGAGAGATATATATATATATATATATATAGTGAGAAAGAAAGAGAGAGATATATATATATATATATATATAGAGAGAATGGTGGGAATGGAGAGAGAGAGAGAGAGAGAATTATAATTGTATCATCGCTCAATTTAACGTTTATTGTATGTATGTATGTATGTGTGTGTGTGTGTATTGCAAATTATCAAACATTTTTTGATGTTTCTAGAGTGATCGTACGAGATAGACAGGGATGAAGAGTCCCTTTTTTTTATGAGAATTCCTCTTTATATTTAAAAACTAATCATAACGAACGGACGAATGATGAGAATTTCTCCTATCTTAGAGAAATGAAGTTACTTATTAAGTGAAGAGGACATATTATTGTAAATAACTCGTAAATCCTCGCTTTGCAAGAGTTATTAAACCTTGAAAGATATTGGTATCTTATTGTTAGGAACATATATGTTAGTTACAGTGTTCTCCTTGAAGTAAGTTTATTTTATACAGTATATGTGAAACCTGCCATTATTGGAAAACATACTAATTTATCCAATTTTTAGTATTCTACAGCCCGCATTCTTCCTCGCATGGCCATGGACTACTACACCTTTCATTGCTTTAGCGTTTATTTTCGTTTTTCTTTTATTTTCCCTTCTTCTTTTTCTTTTTTTTTTCTTTTTGCCCTCACTTATTACTTAAAATGGTTACATTAATGCAAATAATTTAATGAATTAGGTGTCATTGGTGTAATCTTTAATTCAAATATCGTATCTGGAAAAATAATATTTTCCATAAAATTATCTTTGAACATAAGTCACAAAATTTTCCCCTAATTTATACATTGATCCACCCCTCAACACACACACACACACACACACACACACACACACACACACACACACACACATTCACTTACACACACACACACACACACACACACACACACACACACACACACACACACACACACACACACACACACACACACACACACACTCACACACACACACACACACACACACACACACACACACACACACACACACACACACACACACACACACACACACACACACACACACACACACACACACACACACAATGATCATTTCGGCCTTGACCTTGCCAGATACCATGGGTCAATTTTGACCCACGCTAACTTGATGGCTTTGATGGTTCCCAATCACCGTAAGAAGTGGGTAATGTTCAAGTCGTTAATGATGAGGCAATACTGTTAAATTAAATTTAGTATTGATAATTTATTACATTATTAAATTGTATTTATTTTCGTTAATTAATTATTACTAGTTTCATATATATATATATATATATATATATATATATATATATATACATATATATATATATATATATATATATATATATATATATATATATATACATGGTGATTATTAAAAAAATAGTTTTAAGTAAAACTTGAAGTTGTCAACCCTTTCTCACAATTACCTTCATAAGCAAATATATATAGGGTAATTTGGTTAACTCTCGTCGTTTTATAAATGGATAATGAATGCAAGTTTATTTATTTATACTTTTATAAATGGATGTAATATCTGTGCTCAAGTTTAATGAGAATGATATATATATATATATATATATATATATATATATATATATATATATATATATAGAGAGAGTATATATATATATATATATATATATATATAAACTTTCATTATTTGAGTAAGTGATTCTGCTTCTTATAGTTGATATTATTCTACAAGCTTAATATTTATATATAGCTACATTTTACATTTAATATAATTTTATTTATTATATATATATATATATATATATATATATATATGAGAAAGAGTATATATGAGAGTGAGAGCAGGCAGGAGAGGAGAGAGAGAGAGAGAGATATATATATATATATATATATATATATATATTATTATTATTATATATATATATATATATATATACATACAGGCACATATATCTCTATAAAGTTCCTGTCAGTAGTGTTCTTTTGTTCTTTAAAAAACACATTCACCCTTTGAGATTTTCTATTTTGTGATTTTAATTTGTGCATCTCTATTAAGGAACAAAACGTAACATCAAATGGAGAGTCGAAAGGTATGAAATCATTTGTGACCGAATATATTATTACCGCAACGCAAGAGTGACGTTTGAGCTTTAATTTGTAACTCCCACACTACAGGTGTATTCTTATTTTCATCTCTTCCAACTGTTTTCTTCAATGAAATCATATTCCTTAGGGCACCCAGAAGCTGTAAAATGCAGGCTCTTATTTTTAGGTGTTGTCATATCTATGACAAGATAACATTTCAGATACACGCAAACTATATAACTATTTTGAGAAATTCTTAAACCAGTCTTAATAAACTTACTGTGCTAAGCACAAAGAGAAGCAAATGTTAGATCATTTGAAAACAAGTAGTTTTTCTCAGGCTAACTTTGAAACATCGTGTCACAAGAATATATACATTCTTCAATAAAGCTGAAAGAAGTTTGAAAAAACTTCAAATAACTTTTTAAAACCATTTTTGTTAAATATACCCACATAAAAAAATCATAATTATTTTTATTATTTGTAAAATATACATTAAAAATTTTATTTACATTTTCATATAAAATGGATATCTAAACGTTGTGAAGATTTAATTTCTTTGTTCAAAACTTCGATAATTAAGAATACTTAAAATACCACTCTATAATAAGAATATATATATATATATATATATATATATATATATATATATATATAGTGAGAGTATATATATATATATATATATATATATATATATATATATATATATATATATATATATATATATATATATATATATGTATAAGTATTTGGATTAAATTTACTAATAAATATATTTAAAATAGCTACCCATTTAGACTTCAAGAAGGCGAAATTACTTAAAAACCGAAGAATCCTAAACAACTTCACAGTATTCAAGTAGTTTAGACTACTACTGCTTTAGGTGGTAGAAGTAGTTTGTACAATGATTCTAAAGTTCCTATCATGATGCAAGTAGTGTAACCAAGAAGTTAATAAATAATTTTAGCATTCTGTTAGTAGTTTTAAATGCTCCTACACTAGATGGTAGAAGAACCCTAAAGTGACCTAAACTATCATTCTCAAGTACTTATATAGTTGAGTGTACTTGTATCATCAGTACTACCTAACCCATTTTTCTTTATTCAAATATATAAGGATAGAAGTATATAGGTTATACTCTTGCAGAATGTCAGTTCCGATTTACATTTACTGAATATACTGAATATACACATTTCAGTGAAGCATGAATAAAGAAAAAATAACTGACTTATACAAGAAAAACAGTTATTGAGTCGCAAAATATTAAACAAGCTTTTTGCTGAATACTAAGAAACAATTCATCACGGATAGGGCTTTTTGAGCGAGTTTTACCGAAATATAATGAGTGGTTGGACTATTTAGAAATCAACAGAACCAATTTAGAAGAGCTTGGACTCTGGTATTAACCAGTTCTAATTGCCTAGCCTATACTCACCTGCTCTTTGTTTTATTACTTGTAGAAGGACAAAGATGACGTCTTTTACGTGAAAGCTTTTAGTCTCTCAAATAGTGTTTTAGTACCTGGAGCGCGAGAGCTTCAAAGTTTTTAGCTATATATGTTTTTGCACTTTGTTTTTATTTATTTTTTTGTCCATGAACTAATATATATATATATATATATATATATATACATATATATATATATATATATATATATATATATATATATAATCAGATGAGCGTTTATATATATATACAGAGTATATAGATAGAGAGACACTGTATGGATGAAATAAAGTGAAAATGGAGAAAAGATCAAAAGGGATAAAGATAGAAATTGGAATGGACACAAGCCTAAGTAATGGAATTGAAGAAATGATTCGATTAAATAATGGGGGTTTACTCAACGTTGATATATGGATATAAGTCGTGGACTTTCAGCAACACATTAAATAAGCAACAGGAAACTTGCTGTACATTTTGTGCATCAAACTTTCTGTACACTTTGTGCATTAAACTTGCTGTACATTTTGTGCATCAAATAGTATACAATGCACAAATTCTCGAAGGTATGAACACTCCAAGGGAAATACTAAATCAGATAAGGTAAAAAAAAAAACCGGTTTCTGGGACACCATTTCAAAATATCAAACACTACAAAGTGTATGTCTTGTTAAAACTATCATAATAACAAGGCCAAAAAGATGAAGATCTATGATAATAATTATGGTCTTTGTTGGCATTATTGCGGAGAGTAAGAAAAACAGAGGAACATTTCTTCCTTCACAACGAACAGAAGGTACGAGCAAAATCTTCAGGACTTATCTGATGAAATGGGGCTCAGGCCTTCGGTACTCAGCAATTATGGATGAGAAAACCGGGTGCTTTCTACGCTTGAAGCGTTCTTTGGGGACGTGGATGGGTTTAGTGGATAAAGTGCCTGGTTACCGTTAACCCAGCAACGCGGAGTTCCAGCGTTCGAATCCCGGCTGATGAAGAGTAAAATCTCTGGTGACTCCGTCCACAAAATGAAAGTTCAGAGAAGAAAAACAGAGGAACATTTCTTCTCCTTCAACAACGAACAGAAGGTACGACACGCTTCCCTATAATATATATATATATATATATATATATATATATATATATATATATATAGAGAGAGAGGTATATATATATATATATATATATATATATATATATATATATATATATATATAGAGAGAGAGAGAGAGAGAGAGGTGAGAGAGAGATGCACAGCATTCGATTCAATCATGGTAAATTTTAATTTGCTAAAGAGCATGTCACTTGTTCCTAATTCAATGACCAAAAGCGGCGCGCGCGTGTGTGTGTGAGAGAGAGAGAGAGAGAGAGAGAGAGAGAGAGAACTTTTATTTTAATTAAATTTTTATTTAATAATGAGTGAGTAATGTTTGTGGTTGCTCTTGTGTGAAATTGTGTAATTGCTTTTGTCTCTGTTTCCCCTCGTAAAGTTGACGTTTTTATTGCTAATAGGCAGAGTCATTCGCCCTCAAACCTTGTTACAATAATAATAATAATAATAATAATAATAATAATAATAATAATAATAATAATAATAATAATAATAATAATAATAATAATAATAATAATAATAATAATAATAATAATAATAGTATATTAGGGTGTTTGTTATATATTTAAATAAATTATAAGTAAAGATAACATCTTGAATCGTTTCAAATTAGTTTATCAAAATCTTTCCTAGACTTTTTTTTTTTTTTTTTTTTTTTTTTTTTGTGAAAAAAGAAACTCGTTTGACTGGTCATTGGACTCGCAATGCTGTTTATACTAGTTTCGATTACTGTTTACAATAGCAGTTTAATTTATGGTACTAGCCTGAAATGCCCTCTAGCAAACACTTCCCTCTGTCTTACTTCACCTGAATTTCTTTTTTTTTTGGGGTTTTTAGGATTTTTTTTATTTTTTATTTATTTTTCTTTCTTTTCGGTAATGAAGAAAGCGTCTCCGGAAATTAGGTATCATATTACGTATTACGATTTTTTCTTTAGGAAAGGATTGTGAAAGTGTGAACCCACTTAAATGTTTATTTTTTCTTCCCATGAAGGTATATATATATATATATATATATATATATATATATATATATATATAAATATATATATATAACATATATATATATATATATATATATATATATATATATATATATATATATATATATTATATATATATATATATATATATAAGGACAGGTAGGTAGTGGTAAATTTCTGAGCCTTACTGGTTTGACTTCGTGTTGATAGCCCAATTTCTTCTTATTATGAATTTTGGTTTTGCCCACCGCTATGATGCAACCACCACCTCCTCCATGATGAAACCAACTTCTGCTTCTTCCTTTTTGTGTGTGTTTGTGGAGAGAAGGAGAGTGAGAGGGGTGCTAGGTGATACCTCACCAAAAGAGTGAAAATTTAGAATTTGACGCAATTTATTTACTCATCATACTACAAAATAATTATTAGTGAAATTTATTAGTTATACTGCGGGGATCAATTCTATTTCGTAATAGATTTCTTACACGCACACACATACAATAATAATAATAACAATATCAATATCATCAATATTTATATATATATATATATATATGTTATATATATATATATATATATATATATATATATATATATATATAT
>JABUQX010028694.1:0-10000 GCA_015478945.1 Trachelipus rathkii | reverse complement strand
AATATTTTTCAGCAGAGTTAGTTCTGAGGTATTTGGTTTTAGAAGCAATTAATATACCGGTAAAAATTTTTTTAAAGCTCGCAAGTTCTCGATATTACATATATAATAGTGATATATATATACATATATTATTATATGTATATATATTATTATTACATATATATATATATATATATATATACATATATATATATACATAGAGAGCATATATATATATATATATATATATATATAATACCGGAAACTTGTGAGCTATAAAAAATAATTTGAGTTACCGGTATATTAAAATTTGCTTCTAGAAATTAGTATAATTGCTACTCCAAATTTCTTAATATATTTGCTGAAAGAAATGTCTTGAAAATTTGCTGTAGCAGGACAGAGTTGTATAATTTTTTTTCACATAATTTATGCTTACAATTTTGCCATATCTTTCTACTGTTAATAGTTTTTTAGTGTATTTTGAAAAGGGGTCCTAAAAAAATAGTTTTAGTATTTTATTTTGTTCTCATAGGGCAATGAAAAGATAATTAGAGATGGTTGTAGACTGTAGTTTAACGTGTCCAGTAGTTCAGTCGGTAAAACGCTACGCTATCATTATCTATACCCACGGATCGAATTATCGTCAGATCAGAAAGCAAAACTAAGTCTGTTGTATAGACTAATAAACTGCAGAGCTTAAAAACCATTCGATTACTGAAACCAATGTTATGATAAACAAGAGATGGCAAGTCATGACAGAAGCCCTAAGCTCTTTCGAGGAGGAACTGGAACCAAACCTGCAATTAGGTACTTAATGAAAGGATTTTCAAGAATTTCAATGGACATTCCTTATAATCTGTATCTAATGGGCTTAAACCAGCTTGTATTAAAAGAAGCCCTAATTTTATATTGAATTTATTTTTAAGAGTAGATCAATGCACTCGAATCATACGGGTGACTATTCTGAAAAGGTAGAAATATGTTTTTGTTAAAACGACCTGATACAGGTATTGTTAAACAAGAATTGTTTAAACCTAAAGATACAAAGATTATTGATTTTACAGAAACGTTTAAAGATGTGCAGCAGCTTGAAGACATTAAAATTGGTTTTGCTATCAAAGTGAGTTACTTAAGAGTAATTTTCCTGTCGTAGAAGCTACTTTAAACCGAATATGTCAGTGGAGGAGGATATGTAGGGCAGATAGTTTTGGATTTATTGGCGTTAGACTTGGAAGGTCTATCAAGAAAATGGTTTTTCCTATTTCTCCACCAATATCAAGAAAGGATTAGTTCACTTACCTTGAAAATATAACAATTTTCTTTTCCATTTTTAAATTTAAAAGTATTCTTTCCTTTTATATAACTTCCGCAATAAGTTCAAAATTTATTAAATTCACAAATTGTAGTCTTATAAATTTAATTTTTAATCCAAAGCCTGCAGAAGGTTTAATTTGCATAATCAATTTAATCTTCCCACTGTTTAACTTGAAAATTCATCGGACTCTCTTCTTAAAACTAAAAATAATCAAAAATTCTCTGAGGATTTCTTTTTCTATCTGTATTTTTTTTTCTTTTTATTTATATGTTGAGTATTTTTCTATTTATTTTATTCTATATTTTTATTTTTTATATATATATATATATATATAATATATATATATATATATATATATATATATATATATATATATATATATATATATATAGTGAGACAGGGTTGTGTTATGAAGCTGCCTCTTTGTAGGCAGGAGAGAGAGAGAGAGAGAGAGAGAGAGTGAGAGGGGGAGGAAGAGAGAGAGGAGAGGAGAGAGAGAATGACTCCTTTTGCTCTTTAAGCGGTCCGAAATCTCACCACGCAATAAAACCTATCTTGCTTTTTAATTTTTCCCATTCCATCTTTGAGCACTTTGTTGTTCCCTACGCCCCAACACCTTATTCGAGATTCCTCCCTTGTAAATCGAAAATACCACCTCTCATTTCTGACGCTCGCCACAGCTAGTGAAACTTCTCTCTCTCTCTTCAGGGACACACACACACACCTATTACTACACACATTAATAATATCACTTACACTCTACACGTATGCATCGCATAAATCTTTGGTTTGAACCGGTTCTTCAATGACATTTTCGAAATATATCAGAATTTTATCTTAAAATAGTAGCGTTTTGAAATGGTTGAGAGTATAAAATATGACATCAAATGTTAACATATTCTTAAAATAAATTCAAGACTGCAATTCTCCTAATAAAATTCATTTTTTTCCTTACTTAAAAAAAAAAAAAAACTTTTTTTTGTGTTATATTTAGTTTCTCAAAACGTGTACTTCTTAATTTTTTTTTTAAATTTATTTATTTAATTTTTTTTTTCAGACAGAATATTTACTTTTTCTATTTTGAGAAGTTTTTTTTTCTTTCTTCTTTTTCATTGGTTGTGGTTATTTACCTAATTTAGGACATGTTAACAAGCTTTGACTTAAAATAAATATTTAAATTATTTTAATAATAATATATATATATATATATAAATATATATATACATATATATAATACATCTTTTAGTCATAAATAGTCTGACCCTGAATGAAAGCCGAGAATTTGATGATGATCTATCGACAAGATGATTTATCGTGATGATTATTATTATTATTATTTATATTATTATTATTATTATTTTTGCATATGCTGGTATGGAAGAGTCAAGATCGATTGACTGACTCGCCTAACCAGCTTTATTTTATGGTAGCGCCCATTTTGGTGCGGTGCGGTGCGGAAAAGTTACAGGTGGTGTGGGAGAGGCCGTTCTCGATCTCTTTGAAGCTGCTGCGAGCCCACTACAGGCCATAAGATCTGAAGACTCCAGCAATAACACGAAACCAGAAATCGTAATTCCGCTCCAGGTACAACATCCTGGGGATCCGCCCCATGGATTTAAATCGAAATAGAATAGTCCCCAATAGGGTCTTCTTCAAAGTGTCAAACGCCAAAGTTTGTTAAAACTCGTGCTAGAAGCAAGAAGAGGTGGTGTTTACAAATTTCAAATTGGAATGCCAGTGGCGCGAAGCGGAAATTTTCAGTCATGAGAAAGCCAACGTACCTTCGTCATCCTGCAGATTCTAGCGTCACCAGCCTGAAGTCTCCTTGGTTATAGAGGGAAGTGCTGATATATATATATATATATATATATATATATATATATATATATATATATATATATATATATATATATATATATATATATATATATATATATATATATATATATATATATATTTATATGAGAGAGAAATAATAAAATTGAATGTAAATTGTTATATTTAAATTGGTGAAACAAGCTATTGAAAACCTTGTAAACGTTGTGGAGATTTTATGAGTGCCTTGAAATTAAATTTCTAACATTGTCGCTCATACATTTAAATGATTTTATAATTACTCTGCTGGACTACCTCAACTATTTTAATGAAATGTTTATTGGAAATATAATTTCAATGCCGATTAATCGTTATAGGTAAAATTTAAACATCGGTGCAATACACGCACACATAAGGTTCTACACTCACACACCACTATTGACAATATCACACTACATATCAATAACACGCACACTCCTGAGACTACACACAATATATATAGAGTATATATATATATATATATATATATATATATATATATATATATATATATATATATATATATATATATATATATATATATAAAGTACTCTTAAAATAGTTATAAAACTGAAGTTAAGCACAACCCGGAAGAAATTAGGTATTTCAAAGCGATAACTTATGGTGTTAATGTAACCTCTTACACTTTTGCCGATTAATGGTTTTGTTGCATATTAGTAATCATGGAAGGGAGCTTACGTTCAAAACCGTTTTGTTGTTATAGCGTTACATACAAGTATGGGCAAGGAAAGAGAACATTTTTAAATTCTGCAACCGCTAGATTTAGCGGTTGCATCGTGCCATAACTGTATGGTGACACTGGTGATGTGAAAGATGACCGTTGATCTGGTAGGCCGCAGTTCTGTTTGACACCGCAGGCTTCAAAGCTGTAGACTGTAAAGACACACGTGAATTGAGCGAAATCATTCCCAGTAAAACAAAAAATATGTGGACGGGCAAAATAAGATAATATAAGAATTCCATGCCGCGCATCGTCAGAGTGCGGAACCAGAAGGTTAAGTGGGTTTACAAAAAGACTTGCTGAAGCCCCAAATGCCCTAATTGTACTGCCTGCGGATGCTCTGATGAAAAGGTATAAGAGGAATGTCTAAACGCTTGTTGACTGAGTACGCGCATGATCGCCACCGAAAATTTCTTTATGCAAACGAAAAAAATCTTTACCGTGTAAGAATGTTTTAACAAACAAAATGACAGGATGAATGCTGTTATCTAAGGAAGGAGCAGAACTCGTACCACGTGTCCAAAGAGGCCATCATCCGGCTTCTGTTATGGTTTGGTGGGGTGTTACGATGGGGTTCATAAACATCCATTTTTGTTATAAAGAGTGTTAACACCTCGGTAGCCGCAGTATCAGCAAATCGTCTTGAAGGTTTTGAAAATACCTCAAGGACAAGGTCGGGGAAATGCAACGAGAGGAAACCATAGACCTTTCAAGTTTCAACAGGATTCAGTACCGTCACATAAAGGAAGGTCGCGATTTGCCGTCTGTCACCCAATCTTAATCCCTTGAATAATAAATTATGAATTGTTTAGAGCACATGTAGGCTGCCAAAGACGACATCCTAGTATTGACTTTTTTTTAGAGTGAGCTTTAGATGTGGCTGAAGAACGTTCCGGATGGAGGTGGTGCTTGTTGCATTGACGACTGCCCAAAAGACCTAAGGCTTCGTGTTAGGGCAAAAGTGGTGATTTTGAATAACTTTATTTTTTTGTATTATTAATGATTATAGATTATACCGTGTAGATGTTAAATTGAACCACTTAGCGTTTTATTGTGCAGGTGTGTGTGCAGGTGTGTGTGCGTGTGTGTGTGTGTGTGTGCGTGCGGTGTGTGTGTGTTTGGAGAGAATGCATTTTGGGAGTACCCTTGGTACACATCACCCTACATTTCATTATTATTCATTAGAACTAGAGACCTACTGCTGTGGTTTTTTGTTATATAGGCCAATGTCATTTCTGATAAAATAAATGAAGCTTTAGTTTCAGAGCTTGTTATCTAGATGTGAAAAGATAAGCCTTTCTAGAAGTTCAAATTTGATCCTCTAACTTAGAAATGTTATATAAATTTCTTTGAACGAATAAAAAATTATGGAAAGTAATAGCACAAGTAACCAGTAGCAGTTCATAAAATAATAATAATAAATAAATGATAAACTTGGAACTTTACTTTTGTACACAAAAAAAGTGAATAAATAAAATATAATAGTTTTGTTTTATTTATTAAAACCTTATAACCCACTTTTTTTTTTTTTTTTAACCAGAGGTGAGAAAATGGCTTGATGGAGCCGGAACTAAGCTTGTTTTTGTAATTTTTTTTCCTGTTCCCCATGTTTGTATTTCCTTAAATATAAAGTAACCATGAGTAAGGTAAAATCACGAATTACTTTTTATTGGTGAAATTATTATGATTATTATTACATATTATTATTATTATTATTATTATTATTATTATTATTATTATTATTATTTATTATTATATATTATTATTATTATTATTATTATTTGTCTATCTTGTTAGTAATCGCAGGACTCCACCTGAATGGAGGACGTGTCTGATGCAGAAACAATGAGCTTCAAAAGGTTTTACATTTACAAACTGAGTAATTGAAACTCAAACCACTCTCACTTTCAATAGCTCTCATTGGAGTAGAAGGAAACAAGTGTTTAGCATGCAAACAAGATAAACGCCAAGAGTGCTTTCAGAGGAAAAGAGAGAGAGAGAGAAAGGAGAGAGAGAGAGAGAGAGAGAGAGAGAGAGAGAGAGAGAGAGAGAGAGAGAGAGAGAGTCTTTAATATATATATATATATATATATATATATATATATATATATATATATAGAGAGTATATATATATATATATATATATATATATATATATATATATATATATATATATATATATATTAGTGGATATATTGGATTAATGGACATCTGTGGATGGGGATGGAGATCTGGTGGATGTGGATGGAATATTCAGAATGGATGGAGAGAATATATATATATATATATATATATATATATATATATTATTATTACATATATATATAGCATTATATATATATATATATATATATAAAGATATATGAGTATATATATATATATATATATATATGAAAGAGGAGTATATATATATATATATAGAGTATATATATATATATATAGAGGAGAGACATGGAAGGAAGGAATGAAGGAGGAGACCAAGAAGGAGGTGGATGGAAGGAATAAAGGAAAGCATATGAGAGAGGAGAGTTATATATATATATATGAAAGAAAGAGAAAGAGCATATATATATATATATATATATATATATATATATATATATATATATATAGGAGTATATATATATATATATATAGCGGAAAATAGTGAGAGAGAGAGAGAGAGAGAGAGAGAAGGAGAATGAAAAGACATTTGACCCATAAAGACTCATTAAAAAATGTAAAATCAGAAGAGTTATTTATGCTTTGCCTGCCTTATCTAATTACGAACTTGTCTACCCATAGTAACAAGTAGCTGAAACAAAATACTCCCATTTGCAATGATAGGGACAGGCTAGCCTGTCGTCTGAGCCTATGTTGTTGCCATATCAGTGGTATTTTTAAAATTTCTTTGAACCGTTTTTCTGCTTCATAAGTTTTATTATTATTATTATTATTTATTATTATATATATATATATATATATATATATATATATATATATATATATATATATATATTATTATTATATATATATATATACATATCTTGCCTCAATTCATTAAAAAAAACATCTAGCTATTACTGCCACTGATAGCATACATATACAGCAAAGAGCAGGCAGAGAACATACATGCTATTATTACATACATACAGCATATTACATATGGCTATTATTATTGGCTATTACATATACATATATACCTGTATATACATATATACATATACATATACATTTACTAATTACATATACAAATTATATATGCACTTACGGAGACAATTTTAAACAAATACATTTATATATATATAATATATATATAGTGAGTTTTAAATTTTCAAATTAGCTGGAGTTTCCAGGATGTACTGCTGACCCAAACTCGTTTTGTATCCCAACTATCTACTCTTTCTCCCCAACCTCCAATCCATCAGAAAGTATTTTACAAAAATTCATGCTCTTAACTCTTGAAGTCATAATTTTTAATATTCAAAATTTATATGAGGTAGGTTATGTTTAAAAATAAAAGTTTTTCTTCCTTCTCGCCCAGAAGTCGCATACGCTTCTCATCGTAAATGAGACCAGCTGAGCTAAATAATTGTTCATTTGCAACACCCAAAACATGATTATTTGAATTACTTTTATAAATTTTAAAACAAAATCAGTTTTTCATTACAAATAAATAACAAAAGATAAAATGTTCTCCAACTGCTTTTCTTTTCCGATGCTTGTACAGCACCTTACCCCCAATCTTGGGGCAAAGAGGAAGGTGAAGAAAGAAAGAAAGAAAGATATATATATATATATATATATATATATATATATATATATATATATATAGACCATCCCTATTAGGTGGATGTGGAGAGAGAGAGAGAGATAAACAGAGAGAGAGAGAGAATATATATATATATATATATATATATATATAGTGGTAGTTACCCATTTATAATGTTTTCTTTAAAAAAATTAAAGAAAAACAAATTTTAGAATAATTGCTTCCAAAGAATTATGTAAGAGCGGGATCACAGTTTGTTATTCTTTGTATTAAGAAATTTTTAATCGTCCCTTTAAATATATTTTCTATTGTTTTATTATTATGAATGCATTACTTAGTGATATAATATTTATTATTTTAGCATTTTTTAATTACATTTTATTAAAAGTTATTGTTTTATATAGTATTTGTGCCTAAGACCAATGTTATTCAATGCATTTTCGTAAAACTATTTCTACTCTGTTTTTTTTCATTTAAAATATGATCAAATAAATGTTAGCTGATACATATTTTCTTCTTTATTATTATTTGTAGATAATTGCAGTTCGTTTTAGTTCTTTTTTATGTATTTCAATGACTAACGCACAAAATAAATGTAAAATCTTAAGTAATATAATGTTTTGTAGCATTTTGCACCATATTATGTATATTAATTATTAAAAATAGCTTATTTATTGAAGAAATGCAAATCTGTTAAGAGAGCATATAACAATGCTATAATATTTTAATTAAATTTTAGCTTTCTTTTAGGTAAAAGTGGGATATTGTTAAATATAGTTGGAAAGCAAGCCCAATAACATGTCTTTGATCTAAACTCAATACAAGAGTTTATTATACCTACGAGAGAGAAACTTCAAGAGAACTAAACACCATCCATGAAGGAGGAGCAAGCAGAAGAAGAAGAGATAACTACAGCCAACACCTAATTTCTTTTTAAAAAAAAATACATATATAAATATATATTTATATATATATATATATATATATATATATATATATATATATATATATATATATATATATATATATATATATATATATATATATATATATATATACTTATGAAAGACTTTCAAATGTAAAATGATGTAATTGAGAAAACGTAGGTAGTAATTTAATTTCAAAAAAAAAAGAAATAATTTAAAATTTAATTTAAACTCTTTAGAAATACCAAATTACGTATCAGATGTAACTTTGTAAATTTGTTTATTATATTCACTATATTTCTCAAAAGAAATTCTAGATATGTGTGACCCAGGAAAAGTTTCTTAGAGGTTATTTTATTATATGTTTTGCTGAGTGTTTTATCGGCACCAATTTGTGTCTAAGATTTGTTGGCACTCAGATTGTTACGTTACTTTAATAGTTTAATTCAGTATTGAAGAATTTAATTTTCTAAATACCTTTCATTTGCTGTTGGGAAAAAATGATAATATTCTTTGTTTGACTATTGCAGAGTACCTTGCGTTAATCATTTTATCAAAATTATTCCAAATTAGGGACTCTGAGCTGGTATAATATTTTGTCGCCTCAGAGTGGGACCCATCATTTTTAAAATGCAATGACCCTTTTACTAGTTTGGCGCAAACACTAGATCCAGCACAAACACTAGCTCTAGCATAAACACTAGTCTGGCAGAAACATCTAGCTCTGGGACAAACTACTGAAGCACGTGATCACTAGCTTCCCAAGTACGTAAAAAACACTCAGCTCTTACACTATTTTCTTTAAAAAATACTTTACTTTTGATTACTGTAAAACCTATTTCGGATTCATTATTGTCCTAATTTTATTCATATGCTAAATCCCTAGTTATCTGCAATTTTTACCAAATTGCAAAATAGAAAAAAACCAAAAATGGTGTTAAAAAAAAAATAAATTTCCAAGTTTAACACTTTTTTATGCATTTGTTTCCAAAAGCTTTTAAGTTTATTTTCATCCATCACATCACTCTTATGCGAAATACCTCCATATCGTTTCATTTCATTGTGAACGTTATCATTATCGAGATTATCATTATCAAATCAGAGAGAAATATTTTGAGTACATTCTCGAAATCCCTTTAAAAACATTTGACCGCATGCATGTGCATGTATGGCTGTATTTGTATGTATGTATTGTATCTATGTGATCAAAACACAATATAACTCATATACATATACATATATATACATATATATATATATTACATATATATATATATATATATATATATATATATATATTATTATTATTATATATATATATTACATATATATATATACATATATATTGGAGTGGCGCACCAGGTAACGCGAAAGTTGCTCACGATAACGCGAAAACTGGTTAAACCCGAAATCCGAGTCGAACCAGCGTCCAA